>CAMAPE010000011.1:2330000-2537500 GCA_945859875.1 Cuscuta europaea | reverse complement strand
AACAAATCATATCCATCTAAAATCAGATTCCTACGGTATAGATTTGGTTATTAATGGTGGCATAAAAGAAATTAGGCAGACTTTGGACAACTAACGGCTCTAACTTAATGTTAACGTAACTAAAAAAGTAAACAATACGGAGTATTTAACTAATTACTATTAATAGCCCACTATCCACGGCAGTGATACATAAATCATACAGTACACCCGGATGTACGGTCCTCATCACCGTACATTCGGGTATTTTTTGTTGGGTGTGTTTCGAAGAACAAAGAAATATAATTAATAAAATTAATTAATTAAAATGACAAAAGAAAAAACAGAAAGTAGATGGAGCAGAATTAGCCAAAGCTCGTGCAACGTACGATGTCCCTAAAACGTATTTGTTGCCTCCCGGGGTGCTAGGAGCGTTGCAACAATAGTTTCCCAGGATATGATGACTACGAACAATAGTTTGAGCACTCAAACAAATTGTTCCGGCGAACGAGAACAAGTATGAACACCAAGGAATTTTTCAAGAAAGCTAGAGGTGTTTTTGAGAGCTAAAGAGTGCGAGGTGATCGTTTGTGTGTGTTGTTGCAAACCACCTGCTAGCCAATTTATAGAGGAAGATTTGTTGTGTGTTAATGACGTTTTAATGGACATTGTCGTTGGACATCAATGTCCAAAATGTTGGCATTGAATCGTACATAACTGTCCATTTAATTGCAAGAGACGTTGGGCATTAATCTTCGTAACGGAAGCAACAGGCTGCTAGCGAGCAGGCGGCTCAGCAGGTGGCTGAGGGCAGCAGGCGAGCAGGTGGCTGCCTTGCCGCAGGCGCCTCAGCAGGTGGCTGCCTTGCCGCAGGCGCCTCAGCAGGTGGCTGCCTTGCAGCAGGCGCCTCAGCAGGTGGCTGCCTTGCAGCAGGCGCCTCAGCAGGTGGCTGCCTTGCAGCATGCACCTCAGCAGGTGGTTGCCTGGCAGCAGGCGGCTCCAACGGGCAGAACTTTGAGATTCAATTTCTCATTCACCCGTTATCCATTTTGAGTGTACCACATATCGAATTGTAGCCCTTAACAAGGAAAATCCGAAACCACTTTGACCCGACCCAAATCGGAAGTGGGCCCCACTCAAAATATAAAATATTGCCCCAAAATGACCATTTAATGCAATTTCTTAACACATTTTCCAACAATCTCCCACATGAATGAAAATTGATTTTCGAGACTTAAAAAAGACACGAAGGCAGGAGGACACGTTGTGTTCACCGGATGATCCCTGCATACGGAGAGGTGGGTTTTATCCTTTGAACCTTCCGCTGTAAAGACATATTTATTTACTGGCTGTCTAGTAGACTCAATGTCCTTGAACTATACTACCGTCGTGTAAACATTGACTTATCTTTACACAAGAACCTTCCAAATTTGTTCCGTTCTCATGGGTGTGCCCGTTTTGGCCATGGGTCACCGTCCTGGTTCTGTAAGAGTTTCTAAAGAACTGAGCCTATACAATTCTCCTTTGAAGCGGCCCTCTTCTCTCTCACATAGATGATTCTTGCATGAGTATCCTGCACACTCTTCCAATGTTATCGAGTAGATCAACATTTTAGAATCATTAAAGCAAACGTTTTTGCTAACCTCGTGCGGGAGTCAATGTTTTAACGAGGAGTGGGTAGGAGTCCGGGACCCCCACAGTGACCATCCTTCGCTCTATAATTTAGTTGTCCCTTTTGAACCTAGGATCAACTAGGTTGGGTATCCACTATAGAACTTTACATTTCACGGTCTTTAGTCCCATTCCTCGTGACAACTTCTCCAACAATTCTCTATCCAATGCCTTGGTTAGTGGATCCGCTATGTTATCCTTTGACTTCACGTAGTCAACAGTGATAACAACCGTTGTGAGGAGTTGTTTAATGGTGTTATGTCTACGACGAACGTGTCTAGACTTACCATTTTACATATTGCTCTGTACCCTTCCAATTGCCGCTTGACAATCGCAATGTATGCACATTGGAGGGACAGGCTTTTCCCAACTTGGAATATCCTCGAGAAAATGGCGTAGCCATTCAGCCTCTTCAGTGCACTTATCCAAGGCTATTATCTCAGACTCCATCGTGGATCTAGCTATTAACGTTTGTTTTGAGGATTTCCATGACACGGCTGCACCTCCCAAAGTGAAAACATATCCACTTGTGGACTTAGAGTCCTTTATGTCGGATATCCAACTAGCGTCGCTATACCCTTCAAGTACAACTGGATATCTTCCATAGTGTAGTCCAAGGTTTTGGGTTTTACGTAAATACCTCAAAACCCTTACTATTGCCTTCCAGTGTTCATCACCGGGGTTACTAGTATATCTACTTAGCTTGCTAACAACAAAGGCAATATCAGGTCTGGTACAGCTCATTAGATACATCAAGCTTCCAATAATCCTAGCGTATTCTACTTGAGAAATACACTCTCCACGATTTTTGGTAAGATGAGCGTTTTTATCTAATGGAGTCCTTGCCTCTTGATAATCATCCTTATTAAATTTCGTAAGGATTTTATCAACGTAATGGGATTGGCTTAGCGTAAGACCGTCAGGTCCTCTAATTATTTTAATCCCAAGGATTAAATCGGCCAGCCTCATGTCCTTCATGTCAAATTTAGAATTTAACATGCTTTTGGTAGAATTAATCATTAGATTATTGCTACCCACGATGAGTATATCATCCACGTATAAACATAAAATGACATAGCCGTCTACTGTGCTCTTCACATAGACGCATTTGTCACTTTCGTTTATTTTAAACCCATTAATTAACATTGCATGATTGAACTTTTCGTGCCACTGTTTAGGGGCTTGTTTTAATCCATACAATGATTTAATTAATTGACACACTTTCCTTTCTTGGCATGGAACACGAAAACCCTCGGGTTGTTCCATATAGATTTCTGCGTCTATATCGCCATTTAGAAAAGCGGTTTTTACATCCATTTGATGAACTTTCAATTTTCGCAATGCGGAAATTGCTAGTATCATCCTAATGGAATTTATTCTCGTCACAGGAGAATACGTATCAAATTAATCATGGCCCTCACATTGCTTGTATCCCTTGATTACAAGTTTGGCCTTGTACTTATCGATGGAACCGTCATGTTTCATTTTCCGTTTAAAAATCCACTTGGATCCCAAAGGTTTATTTCCCGGAGGAATATCAACCAATTCCCATGTGTGATTTTGTAGGATAGAATCCACCTCACTTTTGATGGCTTCTTTCCATATAGGACCTTCGGTAGACGTCACGGCTTCCGTATAAGTCTGTGGTTCATTTTCTACCAAACATGTTAGAAAATCCGGTTCATTTTCTACCATACATGTTAGAATATCCGAGTCAAATTCTACCAAGTAGGTGAGAAAATCCGGTCCGAAGGATTTTTGAACTCTAGCACGTTTGCTACGTCTGGGTTCGGGTTCTTCTCCGGACCCCTCGCTAGTATTTTCCATAGCTACGTCAAATGTTCGTTTTGACGTGCTTGGTCCTTCGTTGGACTTGCATGGAAATACGTCTTCAAAGAATGATGCATTCCTTGATACAATTATTGTGTTTTTATGTACATCCGGATTAATCGAATCGTACACTAAAAACCGATAAGCACTACTATTTTGTGCATATCCAATAAAAATACAATCCACCGTTTTTGGACCTATTTTTATTTTCTTAGGTGTTGGTACAAGCACTTTTGCCAGACACCCCCACACTTTTAAATATTGATAGGAAGGCCGTCTGCCTTTCCACAACTCGTACGGAGTTTTATCATATTTTTTCCTGGGAACCTTATTTAAAAGGTAATTCCTTGACAAGACTGCTTCGCCCCACATATTTTGTGACAGGCCCGAACTTACTAGCATCACATTCATCATACCTTTCGATGTGCGATTCTTTCGTTCGGCAACACCGTTTGATTGAGGTGAATAGGGTGTGGTACGTTCATGTACTATACCCACGCTATCGCGAAAGTCATCAATTGGTGCTTCATACTCACCACCTCGATCACTTCTAACCGTTTTAATTCGTCGATTGAGTTGGTTTTCCACTTCATTCTTATAAAGAATGAATTTATCGTTTGCTTCGTGTTTATTTTTTAATAAATAAACATAGCTATAGCGAGTGCTATCATCGATAAAAGTAATAAAATATTTATTACCGCCACGTGTTTGTATTGATTTAAAATCACAAACGTCACTATGAATTAATTCTAGTGGTTCCGTTTTTCTTTCAACCGATTTGAAAGACGTTTTCGTTAGTTTTGCCTCTACACAAACTTCACATTTGTGCTTCACATCAATTGTGAATTTAGAAATGTGCTCCATGTTAATTAATCTACGTATAGAATTAAAATTAACATGTCCTAGTTAGTCTACCATGCCACACATTAGAAGACTCAAGCAAGTAAGCAGAAGGGATTTTATTATTATTATTATTATTATTATTATTATTATTATTATTAATAGTCATTACATTGAGCTTAAACAGCCCATCACATGTATACCCCTTGATCACATACATTCCCGATTTAGACAAAACTAGTTTGTCCGACTCAAGCACCATGCGAAAGCCATGTTTGTTCAACAACGAACCCGAGATCCGGTTTTTGCGTATCTCCGGGACGTACAACACAATGTTGAGAGTTAGCTCCTTGCCCGAAGTCATCTTCAGGACCACCTTGCTCACGCCTTCAACCACGGAATGAGCTGAGTTTCCCATCCACACTTTCTCACCATTTGATGGCTCAAAAGTAGTGAATAACTCCCGGTTTGAGCAAATATGTCGGGTTGCACCGGTGTCCACGAACCACTCCCTTGAATTGGATCCAACGAGGTTGACCTCGGTCACCACAGCCGCAAGGATGATGTCTTCATCCTTTTTCCCACCTTGCACCAAGTTGACTTGAGAGTCTTTCTTTTTTCTTGGTGCCTTGCAATCTGAGGACTTGTGTCCATTTTTGTTGCAATTGAAGCATTTTCCATTAAATTTCGTCTTGGAAACGCCTCCCTTGGGACCCAGCTTGCTCTTCCCATTATTTTTATTTTTGGAACCTTTTGTATGCTCCACCACGTTGGCCTTGACGCCGCTAACGATTGGGAGTCTCCCATCGTTCTTTCGATTATCCTCTTCAATTCGCAGACGGAGGATCAACTGCTCCAAGTTCATTTCCTTTCGCTTATGCTTAAGGTAGTTCTTGAAATCCTTCCAAGCCGGCGGCAAAAAATGTATAATTGACGCCACTTGGAAAGACTCACTAACTGTCATTCCTTCATCTCGAATTTCGTTGAATATCATTTGAATTTCTCAACTTGACTCAAGACCGTCTTCGAATCCACCATTTTAAAATCAAGGAATCGACCGAGAACAAATTTCTTTGCACCGGCATCCTCGCTCTTATATTTGTGGGTTTTCATCGGAATCAAATTATGACCACCAAATAAAAAAATATTAACATTTAAACAAACCTTTCCACGCAACCACATTTTCTAATCAACCAAACTATTCAAACTTGATGAATACACAAACGAAGAAGCAAATACAACAGAGACTTGATGTTGGATAAAAATAGGCTAACCTTGTTGTGATTGCGACCTCTACAGGCGATTGTAGGACTGAAAAAGGGAATCAAAACTAAATCCGAATGATAAATTATGGTTTAGCTTCTCTCTTTGTTTCTTTTTAAGAAAAGAATTTTTCCTCTCGGCGTTCCGTTGCGGTATCTACCAAATTGAAAAAAGGGCAGTTTACAGGGATTGAAAAAAGGCTCGAGCAAAATATTCATAAAAAATGGAGAGAAAGGGGCCCTTGAACTATTTGTGATTTTGGCCCCTGAACCGGAAAATTTGTAGATACACCCATTAACTCATTGAAAATTATGCAATCATGTCCGTTTTTATCTGTTGGTGCAGATAAAACGATGATAAATTACCGAAACTAGTAGGTGAAAAGGGTCTTGTGATTGCTTACTTTTCAACGAGTTGAGGATAAACTTTCCCCGTGTTGAGTCAAATTAAGTCGCAGGCTCCACGGTTCATACGGATTAAGGAAATGAATTAAAGAGAGATAATTTCCATGTATCGCAATCATATGTGTTCCCGCTCGTCGAGTGAATCTGCAAGTTTTTCGGTTCATGAGCCTGATTGCAAAATCGTAAATAGTTCGAGTACTTATTTGCCTCTTTTCTCAAAAATGAATTGTCCTGAGTAAAAACGTTTCTTAATTAGAGTAAAAAACCTAATACGCCACATGGAGGATTGGTGCGCAACTCGTCTGCGGAGTTTGGTGCCTTGAAGTTTTCTTCGTTGACGATTTAGAGTGTAGAGTTTGATTTCGCTTAGCTTCAACGGGAAGACAGAGGATGAAAGGTGAGGAGTTGAGTATGGTGCAGACTCCAGAGGTCTTGTTTGAGCCGTGAGAGGTCATGGTGCCGTGACTAGGATGAGAACGAGTAGTTGTTTAAGCACGAGGGTTGGGGAGCGACGGATTTGGAGAAGGTTAGAGTTTGACCGGCGATGAAGGAACAATCACAATGATACTGATGGTCGGGCCTTCTCCTGAAGCACCGCCATAGGTTGAACGAGGTGCTAGGTTTCAAGAAATTTATCCTATTAGAAAATGTTATTTTATTGTTTGAATTCTTGTTAAAGTTTATGTTGTTAGGTTTGCATTGAAAATTTAGCTTATTTTATGTCGAAAGAAGTATACGGATCTATAAGACTAGTGGTAGCCGTCTGAAACCGTTTCATGTTTAGTGATTCATGTTACTCTTTCAGAGGCGACTGTTTCTATGTCTAATCGTGGAGTTTACATTCATAAATGGTGGGTGTTAGACTGTTAGTTGGTGACAAGTATGATTTTTTTATTGATGTAACTATTCTGAAACTTATGATATAAGTAGAGATCATTTTCTTAAAAAGGTTTTTGAATTTTAAAATAGGCTTGTCATATTTTTATTTCCTAAACAAGAGTAATTACTGTCATATTTTTTAAACATGACAATCCTATTCGCCAAATTTCCCTTACAAAAACCCTTTGAAGGTCAATTTTGTATGAGTAAGAGACTTTTGGTCACCGACTATAGAATTCCCAATATTTAGTCCCTAAGTATTTTGAAATTGACATTTTTAATCCTTTTACTATGATTTTGTCATGATATGTAGAGAATTAAAAATGTTATTTTGGTTCTTTGACAAACTGAGTTGGTTGTTGTCATGATATGTAGCGGATAATATTAGTTGTTTTCACCAACCTCTTTCATTAACTATTTGTGATCATTAAAGATATATATTTAAAAGTATATACTATCGTATAACTTAATTTAATTTCATTTATTTTCTCCGGTGTTAAATAAAGTTCTCACTCTATTATTGGAAAGTTTTTAATACAAAATTATCCTTATACCCCTTCTTTATTTACTTATTTTACACTTTCTTTCTTTTCTACACTACACATAATCTACTTTTTGTAAGAGCATAATGAAAAAGCCAAAAGAGAAAGTTTTACTTTCGTAAAAACCGTAAAGTCAAACCGTAAAGTCAAACCGTAAAGTATGTTTTAACAAGTTTTGGGAAAAAGAATAAAAAATACATTTACTTTTATTTTATATAACTACTACTGCTACCACTTTTAACATATGTCAATTTACGTGAGCAAATACGTATAAACGCATATATTTTTAGTATTAACTTTTCAAATACAACTATTTTACTAGTTTAAAAAAACTACCACTATAAAATAGCAAAAACATTCATAGTGAATTTAAAAACTAGTAAAGTAATCATATTTAAAATATCAATACTAAAAATGAATTCATATGTCTCTGTGTTCGCGTAAAGTTAAACGTACATACTAAAAGTATAGTGATAGTTGTTTTACGGAGTATAAATAAAAGTAAATGAAGTATAATTGTTTGTTAAATATATATACTTTTAAATTTATATGCTTAATGGTTATCATATCTTAATCACTAATCACAACCAACCAAGTTATCATTTACTTAAAACCACTAATGAAAGCAGTTGATCGCAAAAAAAACGGTAACTTATTCAATTGGCTAGCAACCAACCACTGATTACAAACATTGTCATTAGCATTTTTAGTCCTCCACTTATCATGGCAAAATTACAATAGGACTAAAAATGTCAATTTTATAATACTTGGAGGACTAAATTTTGGGAATTTTAAAGTCGATAACTAATAGTGCCTCACTCACCGCAAATTGACCAATTTATTGCTAAAGTTTTTTCCCAATATGTGTTGGAGCTTTTTTTTTATCAAAATGTGTTGGAGTTTGTTTTACCAATTTGGCAATTTTCCGCCTTGTTAGTTTATTAGTGTACGATTAAAAATTGATAGAATTCCTTAAATAGAAGTAAAAAAGTTTTGAAATTTCAAAATAGGAGTATCATGTTTTTTATTCTTTGAGTAGGAGTAAATTTTTGCCAAGTTTGGCATTACTAGGTTGTTGGGATACTGGGCCGAAAGCCCAATATACCAGGCCCATTAGTCAGCAAAGATCCAAAGAAGAATAGCTCCAGTAATTAGTTATACCGAACGGGATACATGGATGATGGAACCACAAGGGATTTATACTCCGAACGGGGATCGGGTCATGCAGGTAACTTGGATTAGATTAATAATGATAGCAGCATGGGCATCGTTCTGAAGCCCGAATGGGTAGCCTGCAAGTGGCAAGGGACATTTAATGCTAGGGTATGGCGTCAGCAAGTGGGAGTATGGGCATCCAAGTGGCACGAGAACGGCAACAAGTCATATTAAGCCACGTCATCACCCCATCCCCTTTTATTAGTATAAATAGGGGCTCTAATCTCATTGTAAATGGTGAGCATTTTGAGACTCAAGGTTTAGAATAGCTTTATCATTCTTGTTATTGTATTATCACTATTCCGACGTGGCGTTCGGGAAGTTTCCCGTGTAATCAGCGAATTGCTTAATACAAGTGGACTTTTTCCACTTGCTTATTATTCAGCTTTTATATTTTCTTAGACCTTCGACTTATTTTCCATATCCTTAATATCCAAAGCGTGTGTTGGGCTTTCGGATCTGCGGGACTTAACCTCAACATTGGCGCCATCTGTGGGAAACTTGAACAAAAAGTTTTCAAGCCAACTATTTTACCCAAACATCAACCTAGTATCAAGATGGTTAGAATCACCTCTCATCATACCAATGAAAGTTCGAAGCGACGCGGAGGGAGTAGGACTCCAGGGAACTGGACCCCTCAAGGGCAATCCAGCCGAGGGTCTTACCAACATTTTGATGGGGACTTCTTCATCCCGAAGCACTGAGGAGGAACCCCCATGCCATGTGGGATCTAGCCCAAGTAATGCAACATATGGCAGATGAGCAAGACGGGGGGCGATCCAGCTATACAGGGGAAACCGGGTACATGACCCCATCCCCACTCCGATCGATGCAATCATTCGATGAGGAGACCACCGATACAGAGACAACCACGACTTCGACCCATTCACGAGCCCATAAGGGAGATCACCGAAGAACTCACACGTCTAAGGGCAGGCAGCACACTCCCAGTGACCACACCCCGACCGGGTCCCAAGCCAGAGGAACTACGCCAGTCGGGCGCCATTTCCAGTATGAAGAATGTGATCACACCAGATTCAGACAGGGACGTCGAAATCAGAAAACACCCCCACCGGAAGGAAATCGAGAGTTTGTTAATCTAGGAACTCCACCACCACCTCCCCTAACGGCCCATGAGGAAGAAATGGCCGAAATGAGGAGGCAGATGAATGAGATGAGGGATCATATGAACAGGGGCACCCCTACAACCTACCCCGGTGCGGGCCGGGATCACTTCCCCCTTCACCCGGGAAATAATGAATGCAGAGATCCAAAGGGATGTCAAACCACCAACCGGTCAGATATATGACGGGGCAGGAGATCCCCACGTACATTTGAGAAGTTACCAAGGAGGGCTCATGCTGTTGGGAGCAACAGAGGCAGCCATTTGCCGACTGTTCTTCAGTACGCTCAGGGGACTCGCCCGGGAGTGGTTCGGAACCCTGCAACCTGGATCGATCGGCATCTTTGTCAAATTACCGTCTTTATTTTTGGCACAGTTTGCTTCCAGTGTCACCCCAAAACGGCACTTCAATTACCTGACCAGTGTTAAGCGGGGACCAAGGGAATCCATCAATCACTTTCTAAAAAGATGGAGAGATGAAACTCTGAAGGTTGGAAGCATGACGAAGGATACATCAATTACCATGTTCACTGATGTCCTCCGAACGGGAGAGCTGTACACGAATTTGAAAAAGAATCCGGGCACGGCATATGCCGAAGTGCTAGATAGGGCCCGAAAACATGCAGCCCTTGAGGAAGAGATCACGATCAGGGATAAGGTGGTTACACCTTCTGCATCAACAAGACTGGCCGATCGGCTGGGTCCTATCCTAGCGACCACACCCCCTCCAAAGCCAGGACGCTTCACCACGCTCGTCCTTTCCATTGCGACAATTTTTCAGCAGGAGAAGGACAATATTCCCCTTCTAACTGATACCAGGGCCAGAGCCAGACGAAGCATGGACTCTCTTCACTGACGGTTCATCGGCCACCAAAGCTTGTGGTGGCATCGTCGTCCTCATCTCCCTTGAAGGATTCAGAGCCTACTATGCCATCCGCTTCAACTTCAGGGTATCCAACAACGAGGCCGAGTATGAGGCCCTCTTTAGCGGCCTCAGACTTGCCGCCGACCTCAAGGCGCGGCACATCAAAATCAGATACGACTCCAAATTGGTGGTGGGCCAGATCGAGGGCTCATACGAGGCTAAAGAAGGAAGGATGAGGCAGTACAAGCAGGCGACTGAGGAGTTGCTCAAGGCATTCGAAACCCATGAGATCACCCAGATCCCAAGGGCGGAGAATGCCGAGGCCGACATCCTCTCCAAACTCAGCTCACACACTCCAGAGCACATCTCCAAGATAGCCAAGGTCGAAGAGCTGAGCATGTCCAGCATCCATGCTAGCCCGGTCACGTGCATCCAACAGCGGCCAGAGGACTGGATTACCGACATCATGACGTTCATCACCTCGGGAGAATTGCCCTAGGACGAGGAGAGGGCCAAGCTAGCCAAACTCAGGGCCCCGAGCTACACCATCGAGGATGGGAAACTTTATAAAAGATCTTGCAATGGCACTCTCCTCTGATGTCTGCACCCAGATGAGGTCGAAGTGGCCATGGAGGAAGTCCACTGTGGCGTATACTCCTCCCACCAGGGCCCTTTCAGCATGTCCCGACGTCTCATCGTCCAGGGCTATTTATGGCCGACAATGGAGCGGGATTGTGCCAATCTGGCAAGAAAGTGTACCGCATGCCAGGTCCTTCAAAAAGCCCCTTGTCGGTCAGCCGTCAACTACGCCCTGGTCAGCGCATCAATCCCATTCTCAAGATGGGGTATTGACCTGGTCGGCCCCCTGCCCAGAGCCGCTGGAAACAATCGATACATCATCGTCGCCATAGGGGGCAATTGGGCCGATGAGCTCCCCGATATCTTATGGTGCTACCGTACTACGCCGAGGAGGGCAATGGGCGAGACACCCTTTGCCCTTTGCTATGGCTTTGAAGCAAAGGCCCCCACAGAGGTTACCATACCTAGCCGACGGGTGGAGCATTATGATCCTGAGGCCAATGAAGAAAACATGAAGATCGACCTCCACCTGATCGAAGAAAGACGAGAGCAGGCCTTTATCCGGGCAGATAACTACCGACGTCAAGTAAAATCATACTATGACGCCAAGGTACGCTCCCGGGAATTTCAGGTGGGGGACTACGTCCTTCGCCGAAGAGAGGCGAGCAAGCCGACAGAAGGTGGCAAGCTGGCACTCAAGTACGAGGGCCCCTACATCATCAGTGTCGTAGTGAAACTTGGCACCTACAAACTAAAACACCCAAATGGGTCTAATGTACCACGAACGTGGAATGTACATCACTTGGTGAAATTCTATCAATAATCCGGGGACGGTGCAGCCGGCAAAGCCCTCACCTTCCCACGGATTGTTGGTCGGACGCCACCCTCGACCTCGAGCCACTTATTAATAAAACATATTCCTGCTTCTCTAAAAGATCAGAAACGTACCATACTACATTGGCCCCTCAGGGCGAAAAATGCCAAGGAAAGGTCAACAGAGCACATCGTCCCGGCCCCTCAAAGCGAAAATGCTTAGGAAAGGCCGACGGTGTCCCCAGGACGAAGGGCCCGCAAAGGGATGGCAAGGAGCTAGCCGTTGGGACCTACAAGCTCGAGGTCAAGTATCCTGTGAAGGGTGGCGTCTTCAATGATGCCGTTGACGGCCATGATGTTCTAGCCCAAGCTGTCCTGGTCGAGGATCGGGCTTATTTGAAGAAACTAGGTCCCGTCAGGATCTATGACGGCGGGATGGACCTCATCGTCTAAGTAAGTTCTTTGTACTTTACTTCTTCTTTTGTGTCACGAGTTTTCACCTCGTCCTAACTCTTCATTTTCTTTTTTGTTGCAGGGTGCCCTTATGCTGATGGAGAGCCATAAGCGGCAAGAGCAGGAAATTGCCCGCCTGAAGGAGGCTGAGAAAAAGGCTGTCTCGGTCGAGGAGGCCATGGCCTGCCTGGATCGGCTCCGGGAGGAGGTAAAGGCCCTACCGAAGGGTGTTGATGAGGCCGATGTGGCCTACCGGCAGGTGGCGGCCGATAGGGACGATGCTTTGAGGGCCAGGGATGAGGCCCTAAGAAGCCATGATGAGGCCCTACTTCGGGCCGAGGACGCCACGCGAGCTCAGGCTGACTCTGAGAGGGCCGTTGAAAAGGCTGTTGATGGCGCTATCGAGAGGTTCCTGGCCGAAGGCTGGAAGGCCGAGGACCGTCGGCCCTGTTGCTATGAAGTTGTGGCGGACCGGCTTGAAGATTGGGGCCAGAACTGCCCTGCTGGCCAGGAATACTTTGCTCTTGAAATGGCTGTCTACTATGACATGGGCCAGCAGAGGATGCAACGGCTGATATACCGGAGGCTGCATCGGGCTTTCAAGAAGTTGAAACTCACCCAGAAATGGGCTAAAAAGAATCTGAAGCTCCCAAGGTTGATGAAAGATCCGGAGGCCGAGGCAAAGCTCCCCCCGTCTGAGAGGCAAGATCCGGTACTTAGTTCCTCCATCGATGAGCCTGATTGGTCCGATGATGATGCCTTAGCCGATACCGCCGTCTCCTCAGCAGCCGAGGCGAGTGGAGGTGCAAGGACGGAGGAGGGCAACGGAGTTGTATCTAGACAAGCCGATGCGGAGCGAGTGGCCGATGAAACCGCCCCCGAGAGTTGATCGGGTGACTTCTTACGTAGTTTAGTAAGACAAATGTTTGCAATGCCTCTTTTTTGTAATGGCCGACGAGCCTCCTGATGTAATGAATTTCCATATGAATGAAATGTCCATTGTTTTCGACTTTATTGTGTGTCCTCCTCGTCTTTTTTTTCTCTTTGCTTTTGTTCTCTAGTTTTCCGAAGTGGGTAACTTTGGTGAGTACGCTTCATCTATGCGGAATACCCCTTGCACTTAATAGGAACTTTAGGATTTTTTCCTAAGTACCAAGGCTTCAAATGAGTGAGCATCCGCGACGTCTTGGCGTTACGCCCCTCTTTTCTTTTGTTCATACTTTGGAAAATTTTCCAAGTGTCAAATTGAGTAGTTCCTTCCTCGGCCAATACAGCCAGTGTGGAATAGCTTCCCATGCCAAGGTGGACTCGTCGGCCCTGTGTTCTTTTTGGCCATTTTTCCTCGCCGTTTTCATGCCTCGTGTTTGAACAAGAAGTCAAACCTGATTTCTGTAGTCGTAGCCGATGAGGGGACCTGTCCTTTGCTCGGCTAAGGGGAAATGTCCGCTTCGTCTTTGTGACACTTAACGTCACATTGTTGTGGGCTTCTCTAAGTGTCCCGCTTAGAAAGTTGGGAATCGTTCCAAGTCTGGATAAACTTAGACCTTTGCCCTCATCGGCCACTCTGGATGGTGCTCAGGGATTTCTCCAAGTACTTAGAAAATTTTGCTAAGTGTTTGAACACACTTGGGCGATTGCTTCCTTTGTGAGTAGCTGATGACGGCCTCCCCTTTAAGTTGTCTGATGCCGGCCACGTGGTGCCCCTTTTCGGCCCCAGGAGTTTACCTTGGTAATTTTGACCAAGTTTTTTTAGAGCTTTTGTCAGTAACGCGTAATGCTTTGCCTGATATGTACTTAAACGATTTTGGGGATTTTTATTTTTATTGCTCGAGGCTGGCGACTGTGCGGCTCATCGGCTTCCCTTTTTTATTTTTTGGGGATATCGCTTCAGGTCGGCAAGTGCGCGGTCCTTTGGTTGTCCCTCTTTTATTTTTCGGGATATCGCTTCAGGCCGTCAAGCGCGCGGTCCTTCGGCTGTCCCTCTTTTATTTTTGGGGATATCGCTTCAGGCCGGCAAGTGCGCGACTCATTGGTTGTCCCTCTTTTATTTTTGGGGATGTCGCTTCAGGCCGGCAAGTGCGCGACTCAGTGGTTGTCCCTCTTTTATTTTCTTCCTCTTTACTCATTTGAGCGAGGGGTGGGTGTCCTTCTTTCAGGCTTCGGTCAAGGGGGTCGATAGTCCCTTGGCCGGTAAGGAGTCATACTGGATCGTCCTGGGATCTCAAGGAGGTCCTGTCGCCTGTTTATGACGCGGGCTAAGGCTTTTGGTCGGTTATCGACGGCTACCGTTTCCCATCCTTGAGTTTGGGGATTTTTGTCACCTAGGCCATGATTTCAGACCCGTCGTCCTGCTGATTTCGCGGATAGATGATGCGTTGAGCTTCCTATTTCAAGACGTGGGCTCTTTGCGGGCCCTTCGTCCTGGGGACACCATCGGCCTTTCCTAAGCATTTTCGCTTTGAGGGGCCAGGACGATGTGCTCTGTTGACCTTTCCTGGGCATTTTTCGCCCTGAGGGGCCAATGTAGTATGGTACGTTTCTGATCTTTTAGAGAAGCGGGAATATCTTTTATTAATAAGTGGCTCGAGGCCGAGGGTGGCGTCCGACCAACAATCCGTGGGAAGGTGAGGGCCTTGCCGGCTGCACCGTCCCCGGATTATTGATAGAATTTCACCAAGTGATGTACATTCCACGTTCGTGGTACATTAGACCCATTTGGGTGTTTTAGTTTGTAGGTGCCGGGTTTCACTACGGCATTGATGATGTAGGGGCCCTCGTACTTGAGTGCCAGCTTGCCACCTTCTGTCGGCTTGCTCGCCTCTCTTCGGCGAAGGAGGTAGTCCCCCACCTGAAATTCCCGGGAGCGTACCTTGGCGTCATAGTATGATTTTACTTGACGTCGGTAGTTCTCTGCCCGGATAAAGGCCTGCTCTCGTCTTTCTTCGATCAGGTGGAGGTCGATCTTCATGTTTTCTTCATTGGCCTCAGGATCATAATGCTCCACCCGTCGGCTAGGTATGGTAACCTCTGTGGGGGCCTTTGCTTCAAAGCCATAGCAAAGGGCAAAGGGTGTCTCGCCCATTGCCCTCCTCGGCGTAGTACGGTAGCACCATAAGATATCGGGGAGCTCATCGGCCCAACTGCCCCCTGCGTCCTAGGGCTTCTTCTTCAGGCCCTCCAGGATGGTTCTGTTGGCGTTCTCGACCTACACGTTGCCTTGAGGATAGGCCATGGAGGAGAAACGATGTTTGATTCCCCACTCCTGGAGGAGCTCTTGAAAGGGCGCGGCCTCGAACTGGGTACTGTTGTCGGATATGATCTCCTGAGGGACGCCAAAGCGGGTGAGGATGTTTTTGTGGACGAATTTCTGACACCTGGCCCCTGTGATGTTGGCCAAAGGTTCCGCCTCAACCCATTTGGTGAAGTAGTCTATGGCGACGATGATGTATCGATTGTTTCCAGCGGCTCTGGGCAGGGGGCCGACCAGGTCAATACCCCATCTTGAGAATGGGATTGATGCGCTGACCGGGGCGTAGTTGACGGCTGACCGACAAGGGGCTTTTTGAAGGACCTGGCATGCGGTACACTTTCTTGCCAGATTGGCACAATCCCGCTCCATTGTCGGCCATAAATAGCCCTGGACGATGAGACGTCGGGACATGCTGAAAGGGCCCTGGTGGGAGGAGTAGACGCCACAGTGGACTTCCTCCATGGCCACTTCGGCCTCATCTGGGTGCAGACATCAGAGGAGAGTGCCATTGTAAGATCTTTTATAAAGTTTCCCATCCTCGATGGTGTAGCTCGGGGCCCTGAGTTTGGCTAGCTTGGCCCTCTCCTCGTCCTAGGGCAATTCTCCCGAGGTGATGAACGTCATGATGTCGGTAATCCAGTCCTCTGGCCGCTGTTGGATGCACGTGACCGGGCTGGCATGGATGCTGGACATGCTCAGCTCTTCGACCTTGGCTATCTTGGAGATGTGCTCTGGAGTGTGTGAGCTGAGTTTGGAGAGGATGTCGGCCTCAGCATTCTCCGCCCTTGGGATTTGGGTGATCTCATGGGTTTCGAATGCCTTGAGCAACTCCTCAGCCGCCTGCTTGTACTGCCTCATCCTTCCTTCTTTAGCCTCGTATGAGCCCTCGATCTGGCCCACCACCAATTTGGAGTCGCATCTGATTTTGATGTACCGCGCCTTGAGGTCGGCGGCAAGTCTGAGGCCGCTAAAGAGGGCCTCATACTCGGCCTCGTTGTTGGATACCCTGAAGTTGAAGCGGATGGCATAGTAGGCTCTGAATCCTTCAAGGGAGATGAGGATGACGATGCCACCACAAGCTTTGGTGGCCGATGAACCGTCAGTGAAGAGAGTCCATGCTTCGTCTGGCTCTGGCCCTGGTATCAGTTAGAAGGGGAATATTGTCCTTCTCCTGCTGAAAAATTGTCGCAATGGAAAGGACGAGCGTGGTGAAGCGTCCTGGCTTTGGAGGGGGTGTGGTCGCTGGGATAGGACCCAGCCGATCGGCCAGTCTTGTTGATGCAGAAGGTGTAACCACCTTATCCCTGATCGTGATCTCTTCCTCAAGGGCTGCATGTTTTCGGGCCCTATCTAGCACTTCGGCATATGCCGTGCCCGGATTCTTTTTCAAATTCGTGTACAGCTCTCCCGTTCGGAGGACATCAGTGAACAGGGTAATTGATGTATCCTTCGTCATGCTTCCAACCTTCAGAGTTTCATCTCTCCATCTTTTTAGAAAGTGATTGATGGATTCCCTTGGTCCCCGCTTAACACTGGTCAGGTAATTGAAGTGCCGTTTTGGGGTGACACTGGAAGCAAACTGTGCCAAAAATAAAGACGGTAATTTGACAAAGATGCCGATCGATCCAGGTTGCAGGGTTCCGAACCACTCCCGGGCGAGTCCCCTGAGCGTACTGAAGAACAGTCGGCAAATGGCTGCCTCTGTTGCTCCCAACAGCATGAGCCCTCCTTGGTAACTTCTCAAATGTACGTGGGGATCTCCTGCCCCGTCATATATCTGACCGGTTGGTGGTTTGACATCCCTTTGGATCTCTGCATTCATTATTTCCCGGGTGAAGGGGGAAGTGATCCCGGCCCGCACCGGGGTAGGTTGTAGGGGTGCCCCTGTTCATATGATCCCTCATCTCATTCATCTGCCTCCTCATTTCGGCCATTTCTTCCTCATGAGCCGTTAGGGGAGGTGGTGGTGGAGTTCCTAGATTAACAAACTCTCGATTTCCTTCCGGTGGGGGTGTTTTCTGATTTCGACGTCCCTGTCTGAATCTGGTGTTATCACATTCTTCATACTGGAAATGGCGCCCGACTGGCGTAGTTCCTCTGGCTTGGGACCCGGTCGGGGTGTGGTCACTGGGAGTGTGCTGCCTGCCCTTAGACGTGTGAGTTCTTCGGTGATCTCCCTTATGGGCTCGTGAATGGGTCGAAGTCGTGGTTGTCTCTGTATCGGTGGTCTCCTCATCGAATGATTGCATCGATCGGAGTGGGGATGGGGTCATGTACCCGGTTTCCCCTGTATAGCTGGATCGCCCCCCGTCTTGCTCATCTGCCATATGTTGCATTACTTGGGCTAGATCCCACATGGCATGGGGGTTCCTCCTCAGTGCTTCGGGATGAAGAAGTCCCCATCAAAATGTTGGTAAGACCCTCGGCTGGATTGCCCTTGAGGGGTCCAGTTCCCTGGAGTCCTACTCCCTCCGCGTCGCTTCGAACTTTCATTGGTATGATGAGAGGTGATTCTAACCATCTTGATACTAGGTTGATGTTTGGGTAAAATAGTTGGCTTGAAAACTTTTTGTTCAAGTTTCCCACAGATGGCGCCAATGTTGAGGTTAAGTCCCGCAGATCCGAAAGCCCAACACACGCTTTGGATATTAAGGATATGGAAAATAAGTCGAAGGTCTAAGAAAATATAAAAGCTGAATAATAAGCAAGTGGAAAAAGTCCACTTGTATTAAGCAATTCGCTGATTACACGGGAAACTTCCCGAACGCCACGTCAGAATAGTGATAATACAATAACAAGAATGATAAAGCTATTCTAAACCTTGAGTCTCAAAATGCTCACCATTTACAATGAGATTAGAGCCCCTATTTATACTAATAAAAGGGGATGGGGTGATGACGTGGCTTAATATGACTTGCTGCCGTTCTCGTGCCACTTGGATGCCCATACTCCCACTTGCTGACGCCATACCCTAGCATTAAATGTCCCTTGCCACTTGCAGGCTACCCATTCGGGCTTCAGAACGATGCCCATGCTGCTATCATTATTAATCTAATCCAAGTTACCTGCATGACCCGATCCCCGTTCGGAGTATAAATCCCTTGTGGTTCCATCATCCATGTATCCCGTTCGGTATAACTAATTACTGGAGCTATTCTTCTTTGGATCTTTGCTGACTAATGGGCCTGGTATATTGGGCTTTCGGCCCAGTATCCCAACAACCTAGTAATGCCAAACTTGGCAAAAATTTACTCCTACTCAAAGAATAAAAAACATGATACTCCTATTTTGAAATTTCAAAACTTTTTTACTTCTATTTAAGGAATTCTATCAATTTTTAATCGTACACTAATAAACTAACAAGGCGGAAAATTGCCAAATTGGTAAAACAAACTCCAACACATTTTGATAAAAAAAAAGCTCCAACACATATTGGGAAAAAACTTTAGCAATAAATTGGTCAATTTGCGGTGAGTGAGGCACTATTAGTTATCGACTTTAAAATTCCCAAAATTTAGTCCTCCAAGTATTATAAAATTGACATTTTTAGTCCTATTGTAATTTTGCCATGATAAGTGGAGGACTAAAAATGCTAATGACAATGTTTGTAATCAGTGGTTGGTTGCTAGCCAATTGAATAAGTTACCGTTTTTTTTGCGATCAACTGCTTTCATTAGTGGTTTTAAGTAAATGATAACTTGGTTGGTTGTGATTAGTGATTAAGATATGATAACCATTAAGCATATAAATTTAAAAGTATATATATTTAACAAACAATTATACTTCATTTACTTTTATTTATACTCCGTAAAACAACTATCACTATACTTTTAGTATGTACGTTTAACTTTACGCGAACACAGAGACATATGAATTCATTTTTAGTATTGATATTTTAAATATGATTACTTTACTAGTTTTTAAATTCACTATGAATGTTTTTGCTATTTTATAGTGGTAGTTTTTTTAAACTAGTAAAATAGTTGTATTTGAAAAGTTAATACTAAAAATATATGCGTTTATACGTATTTGCTCACGTAAATTGACATATGTTAAAAGTGGTAGCAGTAGTAGTTATATAAAATAAAAGTAAATGTATTTTTTATTCTTTTTCCCAAAACTTGTTAAAACATACTTTACGGTTTGACTTTACGGTTTGACTTTACGGTTTTTACGAAAGTAAAACTTTCTCTTTTGGCTTTTTCATTATGCTCTTACAAAAAGTAGATTATGTGTAGTGTAGAAAAGAAAGAAAGTGTAAAATAAGTAAATAAAGAAGGGGTATAAGGATAATTTTGTATTAAAAACTTTCCAATAATAGAGTGAGAACTTTATTTAACACCGGAGAAAATAAATGAAATTAAATTAAGTTATACGATAGTATATACTTTTAAATATATATCTTTAATGATCACAAATAGTTAATGAAAGAGGTTGGTGAAAACAACTAATATTATCCGCTACATATCATGACAACAACCAACTCAGTTTGTCAAAGAACCAAAATAACATTTTTAATTCTCTACATATCATGACAAAATCATAGTAAAAGGATTAAAAATGTCAATTTCAAAATACTTAGGGACTAAATATTGGGAATTCTATAGTCGGTGACCAAAAGTCTCTTACTCATACAAAATTGACCTTCAAAGGGTTTTTGTAAGGGAAATTTGGCGAATAGGATTGTCATGTTTAAAAAATATGACAGTAATTACTCTTGTTTAGGAAATAAAAATATGACAAGCCTATTTTAAAATTCAAAAACCTTTTTAAGAAAATGATCTCTACTTATATCATAAGTTTCAGAATAGTTACATCAATAAAAAAATCATACTTGTCACCAACTAACAGTCTAACACCCACCATTTATGAATGTAAACTCCACGATTAGACATAGAAACAGTCGCCTCTGAAAGAGTAACATGAATCACTAAACATGAAACGGTTTCAGACGGCTACCACTAGTCTTATAGATCCGTATACTTCTTTCGACATAAAATAAGCTAAATTTTCAATGCAAACCTAACAACATAAACTTTAACAAGAATTCAAACAATAAAATAACATTTTCTAATAGGATAAATTTCTTGAAACCTAGCACCTCGTTCAACCTATGGCGGTGCTTCAGGAGAAGGCCCGACCATCAGTATCATTGTGATTGTTCCTTCATCGCCGGTCAAACTCTAACCTTCTCCAAATCCGTCGCTCCCCAACCCTCGTGCTTAAACAACTACTCGTTCTCATCCTAGTCACGGCACCATGACCTCTCACGGCTCAAACAAGACCTCTGGAGTCTGCACCATACTCAACTCCTCACCTTTCATCCTCTGTCTTCCCGTTGAAGCTAAGCGAAATCAAACTCTACACTCTAAATCGTCAACGAAGAAAACTTCAAGGCACCAAACTCCGCAGACGAGTTGCGCACCAATCCTCCATGTGGCGTATTAGGTTTTTTACTCTAATTAAGAAACGTTTTTACTCAGGACAATTCATTTTTGAGAAAAGAGGCAAATAAGTACTCGAACTATTTACGATTTTGCAATCAGGCTCATGAACCGAAAAACTTGCAGATTCACTCGACGAGCGGGAACACATATGATTGCGATACATGGAAATTATCTCTCTTTAATTCATTTCCTTAATCCGTATGAACCGTGGAGCCTGCGACTTAATTTGACTCAACACGGGGAAAGTTTATCCTCAACTCGTTGAAAAGTAAGCAATCACAAGACCCTTTTCACCTACTAGTTTCGGTAATTTATCATCGTTTTATCTGCACCAACAGATAAAAACGGACATGATTGCATAATTTTCAATGAGTTAATGGGTGTATCTACAAATTTTCCGATTCAGGGGCCAAAATCACAAATAGTTCAAGGGCCCCTTTCTCTCCATTTTTTATGAATATTTTGCTCGAGCCTTTTTTCAATCCCTGTAAACTGCCCTTTTTTCAATTTGGTAGATACCGCAACGGAACGCCGAGAGGAAAAATTCTTTTCTTAAAAAGAAACAAAGAGAGAAGCTAAACCATAATTTATCATTCGGATTTAGTTTTGATTCCCTTTTTCAGTCCTACAATCGCCTGTAGAGGTCGCAATCACAACAAGGTTAGCCTATTTTTATCCAACATCAAGTCTCTGTTGTATTTGCTTCTTCGTTTGTGTATTCATCAAGTTTGAATAGTTTGGTTGATTAGAAAATGTGGTTGCGTGGAAAGGTTTGTTTAAATGTTAATATTTTTTTATTTGGTGGTCATAATTTGATTCCGATGAAAACTCCTCCTACTTCATTGACTTTCGAAAACGATATAGATTTGATTGTGATATGGAAGCTTGTGCAAAGGGAGATATCATTGATCTTCTTCGGTTTTATGCTTCTTGCATGACTGGTTTCCTTCAGCTTTGATGTTTCCACTCATGTTTCTTTTTATTGCTGTAATTTAAACAGGCAGACATCTTGAATTGGAAAGAATCTATTATGATGTTTTATCATCTTAATTTTATTCTTCTACTGTCATTTTTTTGTTTTCTTGAGGATGGGGTGGGAGTGGTGTGATTTCTAAAATCTCTTCTAGATTCCGTAATTTCAATTACTATCTATTTATTACTATAGGTAAATTTATTTCATCAGTTTAGATAACTATCATGATAGATGATATTCTTGTTTTCATTACTATAATGGTTTTTAAAATTTATTTTTGTTTCACTGAATTAAATTACTATCATGATAGATGATATCCTTGTTTTCCTTTTTCTGCTTTTTTCTGGGCTATTTTGAGTTGCTGCTGCAACTCTTTAGTATTTGTGGGAGATCTGCACATCTTTCCTCTTCTGACCTGTGTCTACTTCTTACAGTAATAGGTTTGTGCCTTAATATGGCAAACTCCAAAGGATCATTGAGAACCGGAAACATATTGTGCAGTGGGAAGAATTCATTACTCCCCCCTAAAAGTCCATATCTTTCCATACCTCCATCCTATATTGAATTTATCCCGACATTTCTAAAAAAAGGTACACCTAAACCAAGAGAAGGAAATCCACACCACCAGCGTACTTCGTCTGAAAGTTTTTTAATGGATGAACAACCATCATGGCTTGATGACCTCCTTAATGAACCGGACAGCCCTGTAGATAAAGGAGGCCACCGACGTTCGTCTAGTGACTCGTTTGCTTCCTTTGCGAACTCCGGTTACTTAGTTCAAGGTCATGACAAGCTCAGAAACAACATGTTTAATGTCCCTACATTGAGTACAGAACCTGATTTGCATCGAGATGTATATGGTTCAAGCATACTCGTGACTAGGGCAAGAGACATAGCTCCGAATAAAATTGGCCATCTCAGTGGTATTCCCTCACCTAGAGAAAACATTGGTCTTCAAAAATCAGAATCTTCATATCCACCACAAAACGGAGAGAGGGCACAATCTCCTGGAATTGTGAACCGGGATGTTCTTGAATCTCGTCCAGATGATATGCAAAACTCTTCGGAAAAGGATTCTTCTAATGCAAAGATATATGATTCGGAAACAGACACAAAACGTGTAAAACAGTATGTCCCCTAGCTAAATTGCAATATGATTTTGGTGCTATTCTTTTTACTATTTTCTTGTTTGTAACATCACTGTGCTGTTTTTTAGACTTGAAACTTAGAATCCTCAAGTGACTGAATTGTTGACACTAAGTTTACAATTTTTGGTTGGTATTAGACTATTAACTGGATAAGTGGACGGAATGACCAAAAGTGGCAAGAAACCAACAGGAAATCCACCATTACTATGTGATACACCCACATACAACCTTCATGTTTAGCCTTGAAGCCTAGAATCATCCAAGTCATCTAGTGATTAAGAGTCACAGTGTCACACTCACTTAAAAATTTGGGGTTTGTTTTAGACTATAGCTGGATAAGTAGTTGGAATGACCAGAAGTGGCAAGAAATCAATAGTCACACACCAGAAGTCCAAAACATGAATGTTGGGTACCATATGTGATAAGATTTCTTAAATCTAGTGTCATTATCTCACGATGCAGTTATTTCTCAAAGAATCTTCTTCTTTTTGAACAAAATATAAGGAACGTTTGCAGCAAATGAAAATTGTGCACTTCAACCAACTTAAGATATCTACGTTATGCAGGCAGTTCGCTCAACGCTCCAGAGTCCGAAAGCTGCAATACATAGCTGAGTTGGAAAGAATCGTCCACTCTCTACAGGCACGTACATACAATATCTGCCCTTTAGAGATTTTACTTGCATGTTAATTGTTTCAGGGTAGAGTTTTCTGGTATTTGAAAGTGTTGGTGTTACTCCATTCTTTTATTATAGGCCGAAGGTTCTGAAGCTTTTGCTCAGCTTGAATTCATGAACCAGCAAAATCTCATCTTGAGCATGGAGAACAAAGCTTTGAAGCAGCGGTTAGAAAGCTTAGCTCAAGAACAGCTTATAAAGTATTGTAAGTTACTCCATTTGCTGTTGTTTTTAGTTTTTAGGGATTGTGTGGTTCTCAAATTGTGTGAAATTACCAAAGGTGACACTCCATAGAAGTACTGTCTATAAGGCTATGTTTGGGAGTTGCGTTTTTATTTATCTTTAGTTTCTTTGGGTGGGTCAGTGGGTGTGGTATTACTTTTTTAAAATTCAGAAAATTATACTCTGTAAGTAATTTATGGAAATCAATAAACGACCTAGACATTGACTTATACTAGTTTATCATTTTATATCAACTATTTAGAGAAAAACCTCATGGTAAATTATTGTTTCCTTAAAATGAAGAATAATGCATCCCCACCCCCCACCTCTCACCCCCAAATGTCCAAAACCCCTCTACCAAACATACCCTAAGAGAACATAAGATGATCAAAATATCGGTGTACATATTCTTTAAGCTACTTGGTTCACATATTGCAATATAACTTTTGTTGTCAAATTATCAATCCCAAACTCACAATATTCTAAAGTTTTTTCACAGAAATGTAATGCTGCATTAAGAGGGAAATAGAGGTAGTTGTATTAGCGCGTCCTTTGCTAAAGAATGCAAACGTGACAATGATTACATACACTGCTGAGGTGATAGAATTTCCTATGCCAAAGTAGGATATGTTACATCACCTTGATTACATACCTACATAATGTCATTTGACCTGATTCAAACGTTCCCAAATAAGGCACATGATGCTCCTAAATTGTGCACAATTGGTTAAGTTCCATTATCTATAGTCCTAAGTCCTAACTTATACCATGTCAACTCTCTGATGGTTGTTCTATTTGTTGCACATTCTAATCACTGTACCATAACATATAAGACATGTAACCCTCCTATTCGAATTGAAATAATTATTAGTACAAGATTTATTCGGCTTGAATCATCCCTTGCTTGTGTTCTTATTGCCAGACTGGTGTGAGTGGGTGATAAGGATTGGTTTTGTATCAAAGACTGGTTTGAACTTTGAGTTGTAGAAAATATGAGGCTTTCTGAGAACACTTTGCAGCATAAAGTTGAATTTCATTATTCGAGTCCTTCTAGGGAGCCCATATCGGCAAACTTAAACGTGTCCACTCTACCACATGAGAAATAAAGCGACGTAGGCCCCATTAGACTAATCTGGAATCCACGTGGACCACATAACTGTTTTTCCTCATATAGCACATTAAAGTGTGCCGCACGGGCTCCTTAAAAAGAATTACGGAGTATTTATTGTTTCAACTGTCCTTATTTGATTTTAAGAGCTGCTTCCGGTACGGAGATTAAAACAATAACATTAGTTTCAGAGGAAAAAATGCAGCTGCACAATCATTCACTTAAAAAAGAAATGGAAAGACAATTTTGAGACAAATGGAAAAGGAAAGTGTAAAATTCATTAGGAGAGTATTCAGAAATATATACTGTGAATGCTATGTGCAGTGGAGCATGAGGTACTAGAGAGAGAGAGGGGACGATTGAGGGCTTTATGTCAGCAACAACATCAAGCACCTCCTCAACTGAAAAGGAGACCATATTCTAGCCATCTGCTTTCCAAAAGTGTGGATTTTGGTAAGCACGTTGCTAACCTCTCTGTGGAATAGAAATTGGAGTTATCTCTGTCTGTCCAATGCTGAACCAGACTGTATGTACATATCTAGGATGTCTCCATGGTTGAGCGGAGCTCTTGCAAGTTGCAAAACCTCATTGCCTTGGCCGTGTTTGGCTGCAGTGCATCATCTGCTCGTAGTTTCAATTGTATATTCTTCTTCTCTCTTTTCTTTTTAAATGTTCTTTATTAAGAAGGTTAGTGAATATGATGTTTTTGCTTCAAGGCATCATCCTCCAACTTCTTGTATCTTGAAGGCATTATTTAGTTCCGGCAATTTCCTTATTCCTTTTATTATGAATGAATGCCATTTTATAGATTCCTGAGTTGTTCAGTGCCACCAATTTTGACATTCTTTTCAAACACCAAAATGTAAGCATGCATGACGGTAGATGAATAAAGAAGAAGAAAAGAATGACACCCCATCTTTGAAGAGGGAAAAAACTTGATAGAACTTCAGTCATATAGGGGTGTTTGGATCTATTTGTTAAAATCACTTCTACAGTTCTACTTATTGGGTGAATGTGAAGAAGTATTTCTAGGTGCTCCACAATGATTCTAGAAACATTTTTTTAGAAGTTGGAGGATCCCCAAAACTTTTATGCTTCTACTTTTAAAAAAATAAGCAGAATCAATTCCAAAATTGATTGGTTCTTCCATAATTGGAACGGAAATGACCAATTTTGGTTTTCATTTTAACGTATAGGCTAAAAACCAAAACCGTTTTGGATCGGTCTGGGTTTGTGGAGGACCTAGGGCGGCCTTGGGGGCAACTGTTGGTTCTTACTTCGAAATTTAGTATTAATACTTATGCTACTTCGTAATATACTACTCCCTCCATCCCACTATAGTTGTCTCATTTTTCCTTTTCCGTTCGTTCCACTAAACTAAATTTGTCTCACTGTATTTGGTAATGTTTGTGTGGTTCTAATTCATTCTTACTTCATTCTCACTTTATCAATTCATTATCAATCACATAACTCTACTTTTCTTAAAAAACCGCACCTCTTTTATCCGAATTTTAGGGGGACGGAGATAGTAATATTTATGACATAACCTTAAAAAAGTTTTCTCAAACAATGTTATGTTAAACTTAAATATAGCTTGACAAGTGAAATAATTTCTATACCACGTAAGTATGGTTGATAATTTACAAAACATCATTACCTTTTCATCAAAGTTTATAAATTTGTTCTTTTGAGGTTTATAGTTTGTATTGAATAAAAGAAAAATGTGCAAATATATTCTCGATGTTTAAATTTGGGTGAAAATAATTTTGTTCACCCTCTCAAATGAGGGTAATGTTCACCCCTCCCTATTAGGTTGTCATGTA
The DNA here is from genome assembly GCA_945859875.1 of Cuscuta europaea. NCBI lineage: Eukaryota > Viridiplantae > Streptophyta > Magnoliopsida > Solanales > Convolvulaceae > Cuscuta > Cuscuta europaea. The sequence goes on along the minus strand of CAMAPE010000011.1, from coordinate 2,510,400 downwards.
CTCATGTGGCAAGTTAATTCGTTTTGTTTTTGCAATTTTATAACTTTTTCATTTACGGTTATTTATGTTTTAGAAAATATATCAGTATTTTTAATTTTTTATGATCTTTCATTTGGTACCAATATTATATATTTTTAATTAAAAAAAGCTAAATTAGCTATTTAGGAAAAATTGTTTTTTTCAAATTTTTTATATGCAATATTGGTACCATTGGAAAGACCATAAAAATATTTAATTTGATATATACTATTTTTTTTATAAAAAATTGGATTAGAAATAAAAAAATAACTTTAAAAAAGAAAAAGATTGAAATACTACATCACAACCAAAGAATGAGGGGATGACCATCACCCTTTTTAATTAAAGAGGGTGAACAAAATTGCATTCGTAAATATGCCCCTAAAAGTTAGAAAGTGTAAAAATATGTCTAAAGTTTATATTTAGGAGTAGATTTATCCTTATTGACTTTTAATAAATAAAAATACATATCCAAAAATAATTTAATTAATATATTGAGTTTGGAGATTAAAAAATAAAATAAAGAGAATCCATTATGTGCTAAATGCTTCCTGTTATTATTTTCATGTCATTTTAATATTGGTAACATAAAAGAAATATTTTAAGACTTTGATATACAATCTTGATTATTGTTGTGAAGTAATAAAAATGTGTTTAAATAGAAAAAAATCATTTTGTGTTCAATGCTTCCTTTTAGGTTAGCAATATTGAAATTTGATTTACAGACAGTCAGGAAGCATTGAAGGAAAAATGATTTTTTAATTCTTTTTATTTTTCATTCAAACAAAAATATTTTTCATTTTTTGCATTCATTATAATTATTAAATTAATATTGATTTTTTAATTTTATTCATTTATTTAAAGAGAATAAGATAAATTTGCTTATAAATCTTTCAAAAACCAGTCATGTATTGTTTTAGCTGGTAAAACACAATTATGAAACACAGAAATGACACTCTATTATTGGTGAAAAACTACTCCATATTATTATTGTCATTATTTTAAAACCTTTTAATCAATTCCACTAATTAATAGGGGCTCACTGTCTATCCAAAATTCAATTCTATAACCGACAATAAAGACACATGCGGATATCACTCTAATTGGAATCACATCGAATATCACTAATACCAGTTAAATAGGATTCTAATTTGAATATATGTATAACACCATGGACTACTAGGAAATTAATACGATATTCATAAATATTGAAGGAAATTAGGCACCACAAATTAAAACATCTCCTAAATTTAATATCCAATTTAACGATTTATTTGAACGTAAGAACAGCTCCTAATTAACTTAATTATATAGTTTACTCGTATAATCATTTAAATATATTGTCTAATAAACATTTCCTAATTAATTTAAAACTCTTATCCCTATAACTTTTATGCGTGTATTTATTCAAACCAGCCGTCTACCTTTGATAAATATTTATTAAAGTTAGATATTTGTTTGTACGTAGTATAATTTTATCATTATTTGGATTGCCTAATAACAGTTATTCAAACCTTATCTTTTTTATTAATTGTAGAAATATTTATCATAGAAGTACTAAATAAAATATTTAAAACCACAACTATAGAAGAAGTTGAAAATCGGCCTAAATTTAAAAAATGCACAATGATTTTGGTCATTATATGAATTGCTGATTAATGATAAATAGAATGCATTAAGGACGTGTCTAATTAAACTCATAATGATTAAATAATGGGCAAGAAGATATAATTAATTTAGTCTAATATTTTATACAATTGGAATCTCGTGTGATGCAAAATCACTTTTACAAATTCATTCAAATAAAATTGTGAAACTAAATACATAGTGATATTTAATTCAGAATGGGAATCATAAATATTTTTTTAAAAGTGATTAGAAGCTTTCATTCATAAAGAAGGATGAAATATTAATGACAAACCCTTATCCTACAATCAAAATAAATATTTTAGTTAACTATGGTGAGCGATTAGCTCTTTAAGACATATTAATAAATGATAGGAGTATAATGGAAGATAAATAAAAAGACAAACATTTAATTAAGCAAAGTCCAATTAAGCATAATTCAATTCAGGTACACGTAGATTTGAAAGTTGTCACAAAATCAACATCTTAATCTTATCAATAATGCACATTTAACAATTTACTAAATTAAATAATATGAGCAAATCCAATAATTTGAGCATATATATATATAATAAACTCATTTAAATTAAATAATACTTAAATTTAACTAATATTATAATTTTTTTTACTAATTTACGTAATTCACAATCATAAATCATCATACTTAAGTAATGTTTCAATTAACTAACCCTAATTTAAATCATTATTAATCCTAAATTAGGCCGCCTTAATTTAAATTTAACTAATAATATTAACAAAAGTTTAATTAACTAATGTAGCTAATTAATTAATTTAACTAATGTAGCTAAAATGAACCAACTAATTCATACAAAAAATACGTAATTCAAATTACATACCTTATCTGCATAAACAGGATAAATGATATGAGATGAGTAGATTACATCCTTCAATTCTATCTGGAATTCTATTTGGAGTAGATGGTGTGATTTTGTTGAATGAAGCGGAGGCTGCATATATAAAACTTCTAGTCACGGACGTAGTCACGAATGTGTCCGTGACTACATTTTTTTGTACGATTTGTCGGAGCAAAAAAAATAATTTTGCACTTGTCACGGCATTAGTCACGGACGGATCCGTGACTAACTTTAGTCACGGAACTAGTCACGGAACCATCCGTGACTAATTTCAAATTTAAAAAAAAACCGCCGAAGCTGAAATTGGGTTGGCCGGAACACGTTAGTCACGGACGTAGTCACGGATAAATCCGTGACTAAACCGTGATTAGAACCGTGACTAACTAGTCACGGACCAAATCCGTGACTACGGTCCGTGATTACAAGCGATTTTTTTTGTAGTGGTACTAACACAAACAAAGTATTACTTCCTCCATGTCCCCGTTTTGAAAGATATGTTTTCCTTTTAACTAGCATTTCACTTTAGTGACAACTCCGGTACCCATTTAAAAAATGGGATACCGTATCTGTGAGTTTTTTCCCATGGAGGGGTGTTTTTCAAACTTATTTCCCAAACTAAGGTACTTTTAAACTTATTTCCCAAACAGGGGTATTTTTTGCCATGTCACCTCAGTATCACTGCTGGGCGCCACATCAGCTTATCCACATCATCCCATCAATTCCATGTCATCAATTTAGGTGTGCTTCTAAAATATAGAAAAAAATGAAGCTAATAAGATTCGAACTTGGGTGGAACACAAGAAAGGCATGTATATGAACCATTACACTACATCATCCACTTGTTAACAAATGCCTTTTAAGAAGTATAAATCATGTATCCTTCATCCCGGGAGTGCACTATTTCTTAATCGCGTGTATTATTCGTTCCTTTAGAAATATCTCTCTTTACCAAACAATAAAAAATGTAATAATAAAAAACTGAATTTGAGTTATTCAATTAAAAATCTTATTAAAACTTATAATAAAAACATAATTTGCTAATTTAATTTGAAAAATAAAGAAATATTTTATTTAGAATACAAAAAATTAATCTAAACTTATAATGACAAAACACAATTTGGAATATGTATTTTTTTAAATAACTTAGCTTCAAATGAAATAAAATCAATTAAAATAAAAGTCATATTTCTAAGTTACTTATTTCTAAGTTACTTATTGCATGAAATTTACTTATTTTTTATTTTATTTACTTTTGAGTTATTTCAAATAACTTTTAAATTATATACTTCAATTTTTTTATAAATTTAAATTACATTTTTATAGAATTAAATATCACAAACTAAGCTTTTCGTTGTGATTATTTCATTATAGCAGCTCAACTCTTCTGGATCAATTTTCTCATTGATTATTATTGTTTCAAATTCAAATACAACACTCAAATTTGAACTAAATTGTAACATGTTAAATTTTAGTGAAATTTGCAATACAAATACTTTAAGTCGAAGAATGTATACATTTAGCTGTGTATTACTCATTGCTTTAAAAATATATAGCTTCTTTTTAAAATAATTAAAAAATTATGCAAAATACTAGGTTTGTGATAATTAAAAATAAAGACTTAATTAAAATTTATTGTTACTAAATGTTATGAAAGGCTCTATCCCACCCCAATTTAAAATCAGATACTATTCATGTCAAGAAAATCATATAATATTTATCTAAGAAAGAAAAAAACTTGATAAATTTATAAACGAAAAATGCTTGGTTCTGAGGCGGAGTCGAGCTGAGGCTGAACAAAATTGAGCTGTTAGAGAATTTTCATAAAGAAAAATTTATACGATATTTTACATTAATATTAAACCTTTTATAGAATTTAAAGTGGACTAGCATGAAATTTACTTATGTTTTATTTTATTTTATAAGTTTTTTATTGTTATATTTTTAATTGTTTGGGAAAGGAAGAAATATACTTCGTATTTCTAAAGGAACAAATAATACATGCGATTAAGAAATAGTGCACTCCCGGGGTGAAGTATACATGATTTATACTTCTTAAAAGACATTTGTTAACAAGTGAATGGTGTAGTGTGGTGGTTTACATACATGCCTTTCTGGTGTTCCACCCAGGTTCGAATCCTGTTAGTTTCATTTTTTCTATATTTTAGAAGCACACCTAAACTCTCAAAATTGATGACATGGAATTGATGGGATGATGTGGATAAGCTGATGTGGCGCCCAGCAGTGATACTGAGGTGACATGGCAAAAAATACCCCTATTTGGGAAATAAGTTTAAAAGTACCTTAGTTTGGGAAATAAGTTTGAAAAACACCTCTCAATGGGGAAAAACTCTCGTATCTGTCACTCACTTAATTGGTTCAAATCATTACATCATTTTTAATTTAGATTTAAATAATTCAACTATATCATTCTGATTGGTCCATATGGACAAATGTACGGTATCTTTAAGGTTCCATAGAATCTACCTTTCACTTTTTACTTTTTGTGGACTCATTTCTCCCTTTCTTACTTTTTGGAAGATTAAATTTGTAAAACAACGTCTTTATCTTTTGTTTTCTTAAAACCAACACCAAACTCATATGCATCTTACATTTTGGGATGGAGGTAGTAACACCTAAATATTTTCACATTTTAGAATTTATTCAAATAATTTATTTATGGTCTTATATTTATAAGCTTAGAAGTCATTTGAATTTCCTAAGTTAAGTTATGATGCACACCTTGAACAACTTAAGCTCTGTTAAAAAAACAAGTAGTTAATATTTCTTGTCCTGGATTATACTTAAATATGATTAAGTTACCGGTTAATTGTTACAAGTAGTGTTTTTCTTAGTTGTTAAAAAAACTCATGTAATAAAATACCCTACAATGTAGGGGTGAACAAAAAAAACGAAAAATCGAAACCGACCGACAAACCGGCCGAAACCGAACCGACCAAAACCGAAACCGACTCAAACCGACATCGACTCAAACCGACTAATCATTGACGGTTCAGTTTACGGTTTCACCTTTTGGATTAAAAACCGTCCGAACCGAAACCAACCGACAAAAACCGACAAAAAACGTGCTAAAACCGACCGAAACCGACCAAACCGACCGAAAATAACCGAACCGAAACCGAACCGAAACCGACTCAAGTACTACGGTTCGGTTTTCGGTTTCACCTTTCCTAAAACCGAAACCGACCAAACCGAACCGAGTAAACCGAAAACCGACCAAACCGAACCGACGAACACCCCTACTACAATGTATCCTATGAGTTGAAATGATTAACATTTCATTACTTATATTACAATACTTTTATTTAGTACTAGATTGATATCGGCTAGTTTGGTTAATAGCGGATTGGCTTCAATCCGCCGTTTTTTCAAATGAAAACGCTGCATTTTGCAGCGGTTTGCTCCGAATCCGCCAAAAAACAAACAAGGCCATCACTTATTTGCAGTTTGACGCAATAATTGTCAATATATTTTATTGAGAACATTGATTCAAAACCAATTCTTAATGTTGCCGCTACATTCTCAAAAATCAAATGCTATGACCCGACACAAGTCACACAACTAACATTTATCTCAATCTGATGAATTTGGGTTATATTATATGTAGTGTGATTCGCTAATTACCAAAGAGAAACATATTACCAATGTCATTTAGAGTCCGTTTGATAACAGTGAAATTGGCTAAAATTTCTCTTATTACAGCAAAAAATAGCTACGTACAAAAGTAGCTTAAAAGTTTCTCTTATTATTATTTATTACGGCTAAAAAGATTCTCTTATTCCCTAAAAAATAGCTAAAAAGTTATATGAAGTAACTTCAGCCAATAGAGCCAGAAAAGTAACTGTACTCCAACCCTACGTGTTTCATGAAAAAGTTAGTTGATAAGCCTGATAAGCCAAAAAACATGGTCACCAAACGAGATCTTACATATATTCCCCATTTATAATTTTTTTTTGCATATTTGAACATGTCTAAGGAAGCTAAAGGGAAAGTGAATAAGGAATTGTATGTAAAGCTGGATTCTAAGGAAGGAGAAAAACATATCTACAGACTTGCTCGCCTTATAAGGAATTGTATGTAAAGCTGGATTCTAAGGAATTGTATGAAAAGTGACCGTAGGACTCAAGATATCAGAAAAGTTAAGTGTGTGAAGGATGTCGATCAAAGAGTATTAATGGACGACGAAGAAATAAAAGAGAGGTGGAGGTCCTACTTTGATACCTTGTTCAACGGGAATAAAGTCCAAGGTATTGATGATCTTACTATACCAGAGTGTATGTATGGTAAATAAGGATTTCGTGAGAAGGATTCAAACAACATAAGTTAAAGAGGCTATGAGAAAAATGGTCCGGAAGAAAGCAGTGGGCTCAGATGGCATACCGATCGAGGCTTGGAGATGTTTGGGAGAGAAAGACATCGAGTGGCTAACACATTTCTTCAACATGATTTGGAGAAACAACAAAATGCCAGTGAGTTGGCGGAAGAGTACTCTCATTCCCTTATTTAAAAATAAGAGTGATGTACAAGAATGAGCTAACTATTGAGGGATTAAGCTTATGAGTCGCACCATGAAACTTTGGGAGCGAGTGATTGAACAAAGACTACGTAAAAGTGTGAAAATTTTGAAGAATCAATTTGGTTTTATGCCTGGACGCTCAACAACTGAGGTCATTCACCTTCTTAGACAAGCTGTGGAGAAGTATAGAGACACTAAAAAGGATCTGCATTTGGTGTTCATTGACTCCGAAAAGGCATATGATAGGGTACCTCGAGAAGTTCTTTGGTGGGCCTTAACTAGAAAAGGCATATCACGTAAGTATATCAGCATCATCATGGATATGTATGATGCTCGTACTACGAGTGTCCACACTAGTGTAGGGAGGATCGTAGAGATCCCTATTACTATTGGAGTGCACCAAGGATCTGCTCTGAGTCCTTTCTTATTTGCTTTAGTCATGGATGAACTTGCGAAGTTAATTCAAGAAGATATACCGTGGTGCATGATGTTTGCCGACGATATTGTATTGATTGATGAGACGCAATCCGGTGCTAAAGCAAAATTGGAAGTATGGCGACAAACATTGGAGAGCAAGGGTTTCAAACTGAGCCAAAGCAAGAATGAGTATATGGAGTGCAAGTTCGGTGGAGGTAGAAGCAGTATCAACGGTGAGATTACTCTTGATGGTAATGAGATACCGGTGTGTGATATGATCTGTTACTTAGGATCCATAATTCAGAAGGATGGTGAATTAGATGGAGATGTATGTCATAGAATCAGAGTTGAAAGGTAAATTTTATCGTACAAGAATTATGCCGACATTAATGTATGTCGTAGAGTGTTGGGCGGTGAGCAATGCCACATTCAAAAGATGAGTATGACAGAGATGCGTATGTTGCGTTGGATGTGTGGACATACCAAAAAAGACCACATGAGGAATGAGGTAATCAGACAAAAGGTGGAAGTAGCACCTATAGAAGATAAAATGCAGGAGTCTCGTTTGCGGTGGTTTGGGCATGTGCATAGAAGACCGAGTGATTCACCTGTTACACGACTTGAGAGGTGGGGAGAAGAGTCAGAGAAGAGAGGGAGAGGAAGACCCAAACAGACTTGGATTAGAGTAATCAGAACTGATATGCGTCTTCTTGGGTTGGATGCGAGTATGGCTTTGGAGAGAGCAAAGTGGAGGGCGCACATCCATGTGGACGATTGATGTCTTGTCTACATTTCCTCTCTTGTTTCTTTTATCGTTTATCTTCCTTATCTTTTTATATTCTTATGTTATTTTTATGTTCTAGCTTTTTTATGCTCTTTTATTTATTTTTCTTTTATCTTGGTTATATTCTTGTGTTATTGTTATCTTATATTTATGTATCTTTATTTTATTCATTTTATCTTACTTTTTTTTTCCTTTTCTTGTCTGCCTTCTCTTTTAGGCATCAATATCATAGATCGATTCATGCTAGGCGACCCCAAATTCGTTTGAGATTAAGGCTTGGATGTTGTTGTTGTTTGTATTTGAACATGTCTAAGGATGTTTTTAGTTGGACTGTTTTCAGTTACAGACCAGATCAGACCAGATCAAACCAGACATGGATAAATATAAAATACATAGAAGCCAGCCATTATCAGACCGGATCAGAAAATTCAGGTCCAAGTAAAAACATCCTAAAACGTACATAGCAATAATAACCGCACACACATTAATTCTTTACAATGATCTTTCTCATTTCTTAACAAAAATTCAATAAACACATTATATTCAACATAAAAGATGTTGTTAACAAATTCGATCGGAGTAAATAATTTACAACCGATGTACATTTTTATGGGTGTTGGACATTGGATTTGCTGATTTCCTTGAATTGCGAAAGAAAGAAAGGTTACATAATTCATTATTTTTTGAAAAATAACTGTTGGGCCGAGCATAACATTCTTCATTGGAATGAAGCCCAACCGTAATGATTCACTATAAATTATTATACACCCTAGAAAGATCGTATATAAACTTCACTTCGTCCTTCAGGCGCAACTTCAATCGACTATTCGCCCTTCTTCCACTGACAGGTATGCCGCCATCTCCAGCCTTCGCTTCCTGGCACCAAATTTTCTCAATTCCCGTTTCAATTGTCCGAATACGAAACGCACTTATTTATCTATCAATGGAGTTTTATATCCATGCTGAATTGCGCGTTTCACTTCTTTCTTGAGCAGGAATATCATAATCTAACACTTATTTTTTATTACCATGCTCTCACTCAATTTTCTCAGATGACTGGATATGGAAACTATAATATTTATGCACTGACGTTTTTTAATGAACTGTGCATGTTGAGTATTACCATTCACGATTCAATGTTGTTAACAGGCAGGTTGAAGTTTTGAGGATAACATCTACCTGAAGGAAATGTCTGGGTAAGTCTGTTTTGCTAGATTGTATTGTTCAATTTGGTTGCCTCGCGTGTGATTCCTTGAATTGGTTTATTTTCTATTTCGGATCTGAATGCCTGGATCTGTGCTTAGAGGTACATGTAGGAGACCGTATGATAGTGTTTACATTCCAAGTTTATTTATCAAGACATCCCTATTTTCATCATTCCGTTAATTTTTATTAGCCAAATCTTATGTATATATCTAATTTCAATATATTCTCCAATTGAAGTAGAATGATATCCAAAGAAAATTTTATCTTTTATATTTTGGATTGATGTATATAATATTTTTTTAAGTTTTGCATCTGTACATGTTTTCCTATGTACTCCATCATAGCCTTAAGCTTCTCACTTGCCCTTTTTTGGACATTCCAGCTAAAGCTTTCCGTTTCAATTTAGATATAATTAATTCTCCTAAATGGCAATTTAATCATCAAATATTAAAAATGATACTCCTATAAGATGACAATTATCATGAATGAGCTCATTATGTTATATGCCCATCAAAATTACTTCTCAAATTATATTGAATTACTACATTAAATTATTGTGCAAGTAATTGTGCCATTTAAGCCGGGATGTATGTAGTATCTGTTATCCCCTACACTGCCCATCATTCTTAATATATGTATACTTTCAGAGAGGAAGTTGCAGTTGCAGTTCCAGAAGCTGCTGCCCCAGCGGCCCTTGGGGAACCAATGGACCTAATGACTGCATTGCAATTGGTACTAAAGAAGTCTAAAGCCCATGGTGGCCTTCTTCGTGGGGTTCGCCAATGCTCCAAGGCAATTGGGAAGAACAAAGCACAGCTTTGTGTCTTAGCTGATGATTGTGATCAACCTGATTACGTCAAGTTGGTGAAAGCACTCTGTGCTGAAAACAATGTGAAATTGATTTCTGTGCCCAGTGCTAAAACTCTTGGGGAGTGGTCTGGTGTAAGTAATTCTTGTATTTATAATCGTCTTATGTCAGATCTTTTCCTTTAGGCTATGTTTTGAATTCAGAAAAAACCTTTATGAAAGAAATTGTTAGAAAATAAAAGTGAAATTAGAAAGAAATATAAAAGAGTAATGAAATAATCAAAAAATTAACTCTTTAACTATAGAGTATATACTCCTATTAGAGAACAAACTTAACCTGTCAATTTTATTTGGGGAATAATTAAACACAAAAACTGTGAAGTTGTAACACAAATATACCATAGAATCATATATTAAAGAACATAGATACCCTCCATTTAATTACATGTCTATCATATGTAGTTCAAGTGTATTTTTTCTACCAACTTTATATTATCTGTGTTCATTTGTTCAAAAGAAAAAGTTGATGGGTGTATTTTTCTGTGGTATATAGTTTATGAGCATATTTATTTCATCTTCTAAAAGTAAAAGCTCAGTTTGAACTAAATGTCTTTATTTTAGGTATTTTGCGTGAAGTCATTTTTTGTTTACTTATTTTGCTCTACATAAAGACTAGAAGCTAAAGTCAATGAACATATTCAAAAGGTTTTTCATTTCTTTGTCCTTTTGCATGGTGAAACTGAACTTCTGAAAGTAGCTTGTTTTTTATTTATTACAACGTTCTACTGGATTGGAGCAAGTTTCATCATTCAATGACTTGCGTCTTTTTTTCCAATTCATATTGCTATTCTTTTGCAGTTGTGCAAGATTGATTCCGAAGGAAAGGCAAGGAAGGTGGTCGGTTCCTCTTGTGTTGTTGTGGAGGTACCTATCTTGAAAAATATTACTTCAGTGGCCCCATGTTTCTCTTTCTGCCCTCTCCAAATCATATTGCCTGTACCAAATTTGGCCATTTTTGTGGCCCACAATAATTCATACTTTTACAAATGTAATGGACTTGAGGTAGTATGTTTCTGTTTCACTGGCTGAACTGCTGTTCATTTTAAATTTTATAATATGATTCTAATACCCTCTATTATGTTAGAGGTCGTGTATATGTGTAGTAATAGGATTGAAATGCCAAATTTTAATGTTCAACTAATATCTAAATGTCCAACTCCTACATGGTTTGGATTTTGGCTGTTTACTTTTGACTAAGATAGTGGTGTGAGGGGATAGTATTGTTCCTTTAAATTTTTAATTGAATGTCAACCTTATTTTATATTTTATTCTCATAATGCATTTACCACATTGGGCATGTTTCTATTCTAATGAATCTCTATTGATTTATGTTATTATTTCCTGTTGCAGGATTATGGTGAAGACCATGAGGGCTTCCACATAATTAAGAACTTGGAGAAGACCATTTAGATTATTAAGCGCATGTTTTTGGAGTTTAAAAAATGAAATGTTCGGAGCGATTGTTTTAAAGAACTACTTGTTTAGTTTTGCAGTAGATGAAGGCATGCTTTTCATTTGGACTTATCTATATATCATTATCAAGTTTGGTTTTGTTTTCTTTTTGACTTGTTTAGCCGTGGCTTCTTTTCATTTGGACTTATCCTTGTACTACCTTGAGAGTTGAGACAACAAATCTAATACTTTATAGTATCATTTTTTTCGATGATTGAACTTGTCCTATAATATGATTGACACCCTTTTTAAAAGATGTGTGACACTATTAATCTATTATACGAAATTACTAAGAGATGATGCGTACAATTTAAAATGAAATATTAGGCCACATCGACTGGTAGAGTACTTTTATTTCGACTAGCGTTTCCAATGTATGAGAATTGGAACTTTACGCGTAGGTTCATTAAAGTTCATGAATATAGGCATATAGAATTAAAGTTGATGAATATAATTTCAAGTTGATGAATATAGTCTCCGTGAAAAGGAGTTTGTGTTGAATTGTTGATATTGTAAAAGCAAGGAGGGGACAGTTTATGTGTTATTTTTTGACGGTTCCGGTTCGGGGTAAGGACGGTTCTGGTTTGGGCCGGGCCACCTGCCCGGGTCATGGGTCGTCGGGCCACCTGTTGGGCCGGGTCGGGCTGGATAAATCCATTTTTTTTACTTATTTATAGTTAATAGTTTTATACAAGTATTAAAAAAAAACTTCAAGGGCATTTATTTGAAATGAAATAGGAACTACATTTGACAATTAAGAAAAAAAAATACAATATGAAATACATTTCGTAATCAATTGGAATTTCCTGGTCCTTTGGCTTTGTCACATGACTTAATATGCTTCTTGGTCATCCCGTATCCGCGTGAAACCCTCAAGCTACACTTTTTCCCGAACCATTTGCAAGTTGCGTACCACATCTAGGTCCTCGGGTCCTGCGTATAAAAATTATACGCGATAACGGCATATTGACTTTCCATCTTAAAAATGGTAAATATAATAATTCTATAAATACTAGAATAGATGGAGATGAAGATCGAGATTGGAGATTGGAGATTGGATATTGGAGAAGATGTGTATAAAAATGTTAGAAAATAGGAGTATTTATAGAAATTTTTGCACCCCACCCCCACCCCCGGGACACCCTTGATTCGAGCACCCAACGGCTATATAGCCGTTTGGGGCCTTGAGGCTTGAGCTAGTGGTGGACTCGGTTCGGGCGAACCGGTCCGAAACCGGACCGGACCGCTACTGTGCGGGCCCGGACCGGCCCGGTTTGGCGGTTAGTGCCCGGTTCGGGCCACCCGGCCCGGTCTTCAAGCGGTTCGGTCCCGGGGCTAGATTTCAGTGAATCGACCTGGCCGGCCCGGGCTCGGTTCGGACCGGGTGACCGGACCGGTTTCGGGCCCGTACAGTAGCGGGTCGGTCCGGGTCACGGGTCGGGTGGCCCGAACCGAATCCACCCCCAGATATGAGAAATTATCTATCTTTTGTTTTATGTGCGGAATAATTGGACGCGCGGAAAACTACTTTCCTCGTAAACCGAAGTGCAGGTTTGAGGGCGGTGTTAGACCGGTAAACTAGTTTCGACTGGAAAAGGGCAACATAGGGAGAGAGAGAGGGGGCAAGCGGACTAAGTCAAGTAAGGGGTAAGGTGTGTCAATTGAAAACAAGGAGACGACACAAAGGGAGAAGTGACCACATAATCATATTATTATAGATTATTCTTTGATTTAAAAATGAGTTGCATTCTTTTTTGAAAGATCACATAATCATATTATAGAACTGTAGGAAATAATTATATAAATACTATGGAAAAAGTGTTTACATCTTAGTGTATTTAACAATGCTATTGGTCGGGCTAAACTTGAAAGTATACAATTGTCAATCAAGAAAGCGTTTGCAAATATAAAGTTCGCGAGATTAGTTCAAAGTATACACATGTATAAAGCGTTTGCAATTTAATTGCCTATTAAAAAAATTGAGCTTTTTGTTTTTTGAGACTTGTTTTTTACACTCTTTATACTTTTTATATTTAAATTTTTTACTTTTTTATTAAAGTTATTTTCCTGTTTTTTTTTTACAATTTTGACCCTTTTTTATTTTTTACAATTTTTTATATTTTTTAGAGTTATATTTTCTTGAATTTTTTATTTTCAAGTTTTGATTTCTAAATTTTCTATACATTTTTAACATTTTATGATTAATTGTTTAGAATGAATTTTATTTAATTTCACTTACATGTTTTTTAATTTCATTTTTTATTTTTCATTTTTTGACATTTTTAATTTTCGACATTGAGTTTTTTTCTTTATTTTTCAATTTTAGTTTTTCTCTCTAAATAATTGGTTTTTTGGATTTGTAATAATTGTTTTAAACGAATATAAAAAAGAATTAAATTTATTTCTATTTATCAAACAAAAATTAACTAACTCCTGGACTTCGTATTACTCAATCAATGGTGGGAGTATACGTCCATAGCGCAATACCCCCAACTGCTTCATGAACAAAGACTAGAGATTCTTCGTTGTCGTTCGTGATTGTTTAATAGAAGTGGTCTGGTTATGAAAAGAACTTATATATCACAAGGGGTTAGTCCACCCCTTCCACTACAAGAAATTAGATGTTTTACTCACACATAAAATAACCACACATATTAAGTGTGAGTGATTAGCCACACATAATTTGATAATGTGTGGGGAATTGATAACGTGTTATGAGCTTAATTAGCTACAAAATTTATGTGTGGCTAAATATTTTCCGTGACAAAAAAAATGGAGGGAAATTTTCGGTCTAATTTTCATCTTCGCGGCAGGCACTTATTTATCGTGGAATTTTTAGGTGTGAAATTACCTACACATAAATAACATAGGTTGAATATGTGTGGCTAAAATGGAGAATGATTTGGAAATTATAAAAAAGAAAAAAAAAATACCCACGTCTGATGTAGTTATCTCACCCTAACTCCTAACCCTATCACTTCACCTTCTCCTTCAACTCCGTATACAATCACCTCTTCTGGCTTCTCTTTCAGTTCCGTATACAATCGGCTCCTGCAATCTCCGTTCGCTTCTTCGCTGCGGATATCTCTTCTTGGATACGGAAGACGAAGGTATATACTATTGCGATTTTATCTCTATTTATCTGACTATGACTCTGACTTCACCTCCTTATCCGCTTTCTTTCATACGGCTCTGTTCCTTCCTTCTTCTTCATTCTACAATCGGCTTTTTTTTGCTGCTGGCCGTAACAAAGCTTTTGTTTTCTAATCAGCGAATTGTAGAACTAGACTGCTGCAATCTTCTCTTCTTGGCTACGGAAGACAGGTTTCTTGCGATTTTAATCTCTGTATTTAACAACTTGAAAAACCTAATTGGTATAGTTAGGTCTTACTTATGTATCTATTTTAAGTTTTAATTCCATGATTTATGCTCTATTAGTTAGAATGTATGCAGTAGCTAGTTAGTACTCAGCCATAGAATTTTGTTATACTTTCGTTGCTGACACAACAAGTTCTTTTTACCAATGTTGATTACTCAATTGATTTTAAATTCTGTTTTTAATTGATGGGCAGCAAATTAGTCATGTTTCAGAAAGCTTCACATTTTTTTAAACTTTTTTTCTTATATCTAATTGTAAATGAAACTTTTGTTTGAAAGAGTCGAGTGAAATTTGAATGCTAAAGTTTTAGAGAACCACCAAACTGAAAAGTGTTTACATTTCTTTTTTTAGTTTAAAAGCTTTGTAGACACCAAACCAGATTTGAGCTGCTATAAAAAGAATTTCATTGTTTTATATTTAAAGGCCAAAACTCGCTGCAATTTAGATGATAAGCCGATCCAATTTTTTCCAATTTTTAATTGTTCATAGCAGAAAGGAAATTTAAGTCCTTAGTATTAGTATATCCAGTAGACAATTAGATTTGAGTATTATGGTCATGTTTCGTACTTATGACATTCTTATTTCATAATTACATTTAATTAAAGATATAAGAACATCTACTGGCTAAACCTGAGCTAAAGTATACAACAACATTTGCCGATTTCTGATCGAAGTGAGGAATCTTCTGTAATTGGCCGAAGGAAGACGAATCAGAGAAGAAGGTTTTTGAGATCCTCTCTTCTTGGTGACGAAGTAGAGGTAAATTTATTGTGACTTTACTCGTTATTTATTTGATTGCTTAAATTTGTCTGGTGTATTTAATTTGAGGCGTTTGAGCAATACTGTCTGCTTGTAAAATATCTCGTATTCTTGACAAGATTGTGTAAGCCAAGCTCTCAATCACTCTTGAATGGATTTTCACCACTCAGGGACGGAATCAGGGGGTCGAGCCCATGTCGGCGCCCCCTTCGCTGGAAATTTAAGGGTAAATATATGTAGTATTATTGTCTTGCCCCGGACCTCCGTTGTTCGCTGAGATGTGTTTGGACGGAAACATGTCTGTTGTGGCGCTCAATGGATGTTGTTGGTGCTACTGGGCCAAAAACTTTTTTTTTTGTTTTTCACTTTTATTTTGACCAGCGTAGTTTGATTAAATGATAAAATAATAAAAGCTCTAAGTTAAAATTACATCAGTAGTTCAATACATGTCTAAATCGGGTTTGGCATTTCAAAATTGAAATCATATGAGAAGGATGAGAAAAGCAGTGAAATATTGCTTCCATTGTAGGCGTTGGGCATAGACTTTTGTGTCTTCGGCGGTGCTTGTTCTCAGCTTTGCCATAAGTTTGTTGTAACTATTGAGAATTTGAGATCATGGGTGTGAGTGCACACCATTTGAGTTTATTCTTTGAATACAAGCCGATTATGTGATTTATTTATTTATTTATTCAGTGATTTACTTGCTTAATAATTACACTTGTTTTCCTAATGATTTTTTACTACTTTCTTAATAAGTTAATAGAAGCCGATTACTTGTTTAGTTTACACTTTGTAGTTGTCTTCTTTACAGAATAATTTAATTAAGAATGACTTAATATTTCTAAAGAAGCTTATTTGTGTAGTAGTTCCGAATTACCTGAAGGAATCGATCAACAGACTACGAACGGTGAGGGTTTTCTCCAAGGCGACCTTTCTGCATCGACCACGCCAGACGAACGCGGTGGCACATTTCATCGCCCAATCTAGCATTAACACCCGGTCAATAGCCTTCTACACTCAAAGCACTCTCCCTCCCAGAGCAAAGCGTGCCTTCTTCAACGACAAAAATGGCATCAGCCTCTTCAGAGACGCCAGCTAAATTTGACTCCAGGACACTCTACCGGCAAAGGCCAAGAAGGCCTATTACGACGATAAGAGAAGTGCGGCATTCTTCGGGGACACCGGCCAAAGTCTCAAGCAGATCCAGACAAAGACCAAGAGCATCTCTCTCTATACATCTAGAAGATACGAAACCCTATAGAACGACCATCATTCTTTGGACGCACTATGTTCTCTGTCAGACGGGCCATCCCTTTTCGATTATGCTCCTGGGCCTCACGATATGGACTCCTACTTAGCATGGGTCGATTTAATACTCAGCTTTCTTGTATTTTGCTCTCATCCAATCCTTTTCGGGATTGATGACCCATGTAACCTCCCCCAACTTTTGCTTTATTAATAAAAAGACAAATCTTTTTTGAAAAAAAAATTTATTTGTGTAGTAGTATGTTATCTGTTACTTTAAGTATATATCTTGCGTAACGAAATTGGATATATCTTGCGTAAGTATTGTGACTTAAAATATAATGATTGGAGGTCCGTGCCAGAAGATGTTAGGGCACCATTGCATCATAAACTTCAAGTAAGTGGTCAGCATAACCTTTCTTTGGTGAAAATAGGATAAAAAAGAAAATTTCTTGATAGTTCGGTACATTTATAGTGGCTTGCTTTGTTGTTTCTCATTGATTTTTTTGACTGAATTTGTTAAACTAAAGTGAAAAAAAGTAGTGATATACTTTGATTATTTGCAGACACTATTTGATGTTGATGTGAGAGATGAGAATATCAGAAAAGCTAAGACAAATGCAACGAGCTTGGCATGGACACATGCACACATTATGCACATACTTTGAAAAAGTCGGAGGCCCGAGTAATCTAACAAGTGCAAAGAAGGACCCTTATGAAGGAGTTAGCAAACAAGATTGGGAATATCTGTGTGAATCTTGGAGCGACCCTTCATATATGGTAATATGCTTCTACCATCTTATATATACATGTCATGATCACCTAATCCTCGATGAATCTGGACAAAATCTAACCCTGTGTATTGTAATGAATAAATTCAGTTTTACTCACAGATTAGTCCCAAAACAGAATGTTAATCTAATATTTTATTTTTATAGTACTTTTATTTTTATTATGTTTATTTTATAGAATAAAACTCTGAAAAATGCTGATCTTGCAAAAAGAGAAAATGGAATTCTAGAAATGGTTCTAAAAGCACAACACGTCATCATATCAGTCGTAGAGTTGAGTTGGATGCTTTGTTGGAGATATCGAGACATGGCATCTCCGTCATTGGCATTCAGAACGTGGGTGGGTATCCCCTGAAGCAGAATCTAAATATGTAAGTATATTTTACTTCAAGTATAGTGCTTTGATATGCTATTTCAAATAGAGAAAATTGTGAAATAGTCCTTGTAGTATAGTCAATTGGGCAATTATATCATCGCACAAAAAATACCCAATTAAATAGGACACTAACTATAAAAAGTACTCAATATATATGGTTTGAAGGTTACCCTCAGTTGTCAAAAGTTTGGAACCTATGTGGTTATGTTTCTCCATTCACTTGCTATGTTGGCACTTACTTGACATCCACTTTTTCATTTCATTTTATTTTATTTTATTTTTCTTCAACTAACCCAGCCATCAACTTGTTCATCTCTTTACTTGAAAGAAGGCTAAAAAAGCAGAGTTAAAAGAAAATAGAAAAAGCAAAAGAAAAGAATGATACATGATAGAAAAGTAATAAAATTAAAAAGCCATATAGATCACATGTATGAAGAAATGATTACCAGTAACCTAAGATTAATAAGCTATCTAATGAAGTTTTTTAAGTACAGGGATTTAATCGTTGAATTGGAAATATTATAGCAGCTTATATTGGACAATTTTCCTCTTTCAAATATGAGACTTGTAGATGCATGTCAAAAAAATTATGTTCATATGTTCTTTAATTAATATGTATTTGACAATGTAACAGGAAGAAATGGTGCAATTGGGAAGAGATAACTCAACCAAGGAGTTGACTCATAAACAAATATTAGAGAAGGTGCTTGGACGGGAATCAGTTCGTTTGTTTGGTTGGGAAAGGTCTTCCTCTGAAAATAAGAAACACAAAGATGATTCAAATGTTCCTATATATACCGAACTGCTGAATCGTGTTGGAGAACTCCAAAGTACGGTTGGAATGATGCAAAAATTGTTAATTGAAAAGAATATCCTTCCTCCCGGGGCAAATATTGCATCTGATTATTGTTTCGGAGCTCTCAATGGTGGCTCTACTTCTATTGGGAGAGATCAACAATTTCATGGCTATGAAGACTCCATTTCTGAATGACGAGTAGAAATTGCTTTCACATATGACCTAATATGCATATTTTATTTTAGTACTAGTTGAAGGATAATATTTTGACGTTACAAGTTTTTATTGTCACTTTTGGTATTGCAGTATTTGAAAAATGGATGTTGAATGATGTTTTATTATGGCTTTCACAATTTTAGATAACTCTAGATCTAAAAGAAATGTGTCCTATCGAATGACGAAATATTGCACCAACACATCCTTCTACGGAAGAAACCACCTCTAGTGGAAGAAGTGAAAGTTTCGACAAATAGAGGTTATATACATTATTATAAATGTTAACAATCAGCGATTCATACTTAATAGTGATACAAAATGATAATCACTGTGGGATCCATTTTCTTTCTTATACAGAGACATGGAGTACTACTTTCCTTCATTCCTTCCTTGCTTTCTACTGATCTCTTTCCTAAAACAGCTGCACACTTAACTTTCACATTTATCCTGTGTTAATCATTACGTAATAGGAATAAGAGTACTTTATGAAATGTGTGTGTTGAACAGTTTGAGATAGGGCCGTACTTTATCTTGTATATATATATATATATATATATATATATATATATATATATATATATATATATATATATATATATACATACATATACATATATATATATGTGTATATATATATATATATATATATGTATATATATGTATATATGTATATATATATATATGTATATATATATGTATGTATATATATATATGTATATATATATACTCCTTCCGTCCCAATTTGTATGATACTTTACGGTTTACGATGTTTGACCGATGATAAAGCAAATTGATCTCTGTCAACACTCAAATTAGTTTTAGAAAATAAAATTTACATATTTAGAAACTACATTCAAACCGCTACAAAACCTGCAAAAAGTAATTCAAATTTTATAAACTTTTGATATATAAAGTAAAAGATTAAGAGTGATTTATGTTGACCAAGTGAATAGTAAATGTATCTTACAATTTGGGAATGAGGGAGTATATATATATATATATATATATATATATATATATATATATATATCTTCATCAATAACAAATTCAGTAATTATGTTGCTGCGCCGTACCAATCCAAAATATGATTAAATCTATTTTTAGTATTCCCTCTGTCCCAAATTATTTTCCAAAGTCAACATTTTTTTGTCAATCAATAACTAACAAAAGTCAATCCTCCATATTGATAATTAATTTAATTTTTAATAATAAAAATTTACGTATTCAGAAACTACATTAACATCTCTTCAAAGTTGCAAACTCCAAATTAGAATATAATTAAAAATCGACAATCTAATGAAGCGACTAAAATGAAACTGTTTAACCAAGAAAAATCAAATTTGAAAATCAATTTGAGACGGAGGTAGTAGTATTTTTCAATTGAAATTAAAAAAAAAAGTACTGAATGTTTTAGATGCATTTTCTAAAGTGTACATCATTCCATATGACCAAACTTCGTCTAGATAGGTACGCATGTACAATATATATTACTTGAATTTTCTTATTTTCTGTGGTTTTAGTGTATGCACGGTGAAAAATGATTTATCAATTCAAAACCGAATTTTCTTATTTGCGGTAGATTAATCTTAAAGATGAAATGTATCATTATAGAATCCAAATGATGGAAAACTATTAATCTAAGACCTAACATTTCATTTTGATTTATTAATTTCATTTGCTAATTTTTTATAAACTTTTGGTCACAAAAGTTTGTTAGTTTAATAAAACTAAATAACATTTAAAAATTTTAAAATAAAAGAATAATCATGACAATTTAGGTAATAATGTAATATTTAGGAGTTATTTTGTAATATTCCATAACTGTGTTTCTACTATAAATATATGGTTAAGACACCCAATAGGGTAAGCCTTCATTCTCCAATTCTAGTCGTATCATTTGCATAGGGTTTTTTATTTTTTTTCTCCTACATGGCCGATCCATCGGCTACTATGGCGCCCCAAACACAGGTGAAGCCGTCGCAGTCTACAACCGTCCCAACGCTCCCCTTCAACTCAAGCTCCGTTGAATATGGCTCCGGCAGCAGTCGGTCGCCCACCTTCTCTCTCCTTGCGTCGACGCAAATCAGTCCGCTAGCAGCATCTCTTGCGCAGCGCATGAACACCATTCCGCCCTTGGATTCCTACAAATTGTTTAACATGTCAAAGCCCTTCACCTGGACTCCTACAACAACTTTGGAGCCGCCACCAGTCTTCACGCAACCCCCGGTTTTAGGCGGATCAAACGCCATGTTTTTTGGCCCTACTTTATCTGGTCATGCCGGGGTTCAACCACTGCCATCAGATGTTTCTCATTCACAGCCAGGTCTGCCTACAAATTCAGTTTCTTTATCTTCATTGGCATCACATTTAGCATTCTCAACACCCAACGTGACTAATATTGTGACTACCCGATTGTCTGCCGTTGAAGATTATTTGCCCTGGCGCACTCAGTTTGAGTCATTTTTGGTATCTCATAGTCTACTAGGGATACTAGATGGCTCAATTAGGGTGCCGTGACCTACTATTTTTGATTTGTCTAGACGTGAGATGCCTAATTCGGATTATCATGATTGGCTAAAAATTGATCAGACTGTCAGGTCCTGGCTATTTGCAACGTTAGGCAGGAATGTCCTCATGGAGGTTTATACTCTTAAGCATTCTCAACAGGTGTGGGAGAGATTACAGTCTGATAGGCACTAGTTGTTAGTGTCTAAGTATACATTTTTATTATTGTTTGTAATGTTTATTTACTAGTATTGTGCAAGTTTGTAGTTGTTAGTTTGCATTTGATTGTAATTGTATTTCAGGCATTTTATTGTGTGTTGTAAGTTGTAGCTAGTTGGGCTTTAAGTTTAAGATAGGTTTGGAAGCAAAAAGGATGAAGAAAACTTGAGTTTTATGTAAAACCTGGTCGGGTATGGACTTTACCCGGCCGGGTATGGACTTTACCCGGCCGGGTATAAAGTGACAAAGGAAAGTGCTGCAAAACTAGCAAATACCCGGTCGGGTATTCCATATACCCGGTCGGGTATGAAGTGATTTGGGGCAAAACAACGTGCAAAAGAACACAAAAACATGTGAAAAGATTTGATTTGATAAATACCCGGTCGGGTATGTCAAATACCCGGCTGGGTATCCGAGCATAGGTGTTGAAAACACCTACAAATAACCTCATTTTGCTTCACTTTTGATCATCCCTTCTTCCATACTCTTAAGCTCAGTTTAGAATAGCATTTCTTTATATTTTTCTAGCTATGTTTAGTCTCCAAATGAAGAGCTAAAATTCCATTCTTGGTGTTGCTCTTGAAGCTTGTTGATTATTAAAGTTGTGAGTTATTTTCTTAACTTCTTCCCTTGAATATTAATTATTAGTTCTTTCCTTAATACTCTCTATATTAATGTTGGGGAGTGTTGCTAAGATGACAATTAGTTAACATCTTGACATTAGTTAGAGTAGTATTTTCTCCCTCTATATTAATGTTGGGGAGTGTTGCTAAGATGACAATTAGTTAGCATCTTGATCGATATTAATTATAATAGGATTCATCTCCTTTAATAATATTCTTCCTTGAATATTAATTAATTCCTATTCATATTTCATATTAATATTTTGAACATTACTTAAAGGATCAACTAGTTTTGTTTCATATATTAATTATTACTAGAAACGATCGACGAATCGATGGTTAATCGTTGATGGTTTCACAAGTAAGTAACTTCGGTTTATTAATGCACGGTCGTGGTTAATAAACTTAAGAGGGATTAATTTTGTTGGTTAAACCGAAACCGTTGTGTTGAGGTTATCAATCTCAATTGATTTCATCAAGGAGTTAAGAGATTAAATGCTACTATCAAGTCGGTATATGACGGTGTTCTATACTTGACTAATAGTAAGTGTTAATAATGAACGGTCGTTGTTAATAACTCCCCTCGATGAATTGGATATAATTCTCGATTGAGTATTCGAGAGGGACAAAGTTATAGATATAACGATGATCGACTAAAATATATCAATAAGTGGAAAGTAGCAATGCTAAGTTCCTTTATCTTTGAATTAAAACACATATAGGTGGTTCATCTTAGTTTTTAAATTAAATCATTTAATCCCAAAACCCCCCTTTTATTTACTAAGTTCATAAAAAGAGAATTATTCTTTTCCCTGTGTATACGAACTCTACTTCACCTATACTACGTATAAGTGTTAGTATTGAAATTATTTTGACGCACCGTGACAAAGTGCTCGTCACAGTCTAATTTTATGTCCGCTTGTTTTGCTAGATCCATAGAATTAAAACGTTTATTATCTCATGTTAAAAAGAAAGAATCTCAGACTATGGATCAGTATCCGTTGGAAATAAAAATTATGGCAGATTCTCTTGCGGCTATAAATTCACCGGTCAGCAAAATTATGGCGGAAATAAAAATTATGGCAGTATCTGTTGAATATGCTGTTATTGGTCTCGGGCGTGGTTATGAATCCCTTATCAACACGATTTCCTATCTTCCGGGGCTAGATTTGGAAACTCATCGCCCTCTTCTCCAAGCGCAAGAACAACGAGATGCCTTCCTGCAGACTCAGGATTCGGCTCCAGCACACCAGGCCTTTGTGGCAGCCCAGGCACGTAACGGACGCGGCGGACCTCACGATGGAGCTGCTGGCCGTGGCCCTGGAGGCAGAGGAAACCGCGGCGGGCGCGGTCGTGGGGGAAGCGGACGAGGTGGCCGCGGGTACTATCAGCAATACCCCCATTATCCACAGCCCGGTGGTATTCCTCCAGCGGTGGTCATCCTGGACAACCCATTCTCCCTCCACGTGGTCCTCCATATTCTGGTGGTACAAGTTCAGTTTTAAGTAATACTACCTCCGTCCCTTAAAACTTTGCCAAAGTTGACCGACACGTAGAATAATAAAGTAAAAAGTGTGTGGTTGAGGTTTATGCAGAGGAGTGAGAAATAACAGAAACCACAAAATAATTGATTAAAAGGGAAAGTTGCAAAGTTTTTTGGGACGTCCCAAAAAGGAAAGATGGCAAAGTTTTAAGGAACGGAGGGAGTATTAGTTCTGGTCATGGTTTTACTAATCCTTTTCATACTTGTGTTACTCACTATGTCAGCGCAGGTTTTCCATCTGTAGAGCATTCTTATCATTCACCTGCTCCTCCAGTCGTCTTCCAACTATGCTTTTCTCTAGGTCACTCAGCCTTGTCATGTTCCCTTTTTACTACCCAGAGTACTCCTGCGCTTGCGGCTCTTCCCACCGGTGAGTCGCATGATTCGATCTGGTATCCTGATTCTGGAGCTTCCGCGCACATGACTCCTCATGAAGGTATTTTATCTTCTAAATTCCCTTAACTGGCCCGAATCAAGCGTCTAGGGCATTGTGGTGAACGTGTTCTGTGTACTCTTAGGCAAAATAAATTAATTACTAGTTCTTTTAATTTTCATCATGACTGTGTTTCTTGTAAGTTGGGAAAATCTCACAGACTTTCATTCACTGATGCTACTCATGACACATCTGCTCCTTTTGAAATTATTCATTCTGATGTTTGGCAATCGCCTGTTCTTTCAAACCTTGGTTTTAAATATTATGTGTCATTTATTGATGTTTTTTCTAGATTTACCTGGGTTTATCCGATGCGTAGAAAATCAGAGGTGTTTAATCATTTTATTATTTTTCAGACTCTAGTTGAAAATCTTTTAAATGTGAAAATAAAAATTTTTCAGAGCGATGGTGGGGTGAATTTGATAATGCTGTTTTTAATCAACATTTTCTTAAGCATGGAATTTTATTCAGAAAATCTTGCTCCAACACCCCTGCTCAAAATGGTGTCGCTGAGCGCAAACATAGACATCTACTCGAGTTAACTAGGACATTGTTATTGATTCTTCCATTCCTAGTCACTTCTGGGTAGATGTTCTTTACACCGCAACATTTATTATTAATCGTTTGCCTACACCCATTTTGAATGGGGTTACACCATATCAAAAACTTTTTAATAAAATACCTGATTACAATTTTATGCGTGTTTTTGGTTGCTCTTGTTTTCCTAATTTCATTGCTGCCTCTAACAACAAATTTTCACCACGCTCTATACATTGTGTCTTTCTGGGGTATGCTCCGGGGTATAAAGGCTACCGTTGTTTATCTCTTTCTACCGGCCGGGTATATGTTAGTCGTGATGTCCTTCTTCATGAAACTGTTTTCCATACCCATCCTTGGCATGCACACCCACCTCTCCCACACCTACTCTATCACCATCATGGCTCTCATCCTCGGTACAGCCATACCACAACCTCCCTGCACTGCCCGACACGTTTCCCAGCCCCTCACCGCCGGTAGAAATCCCACAACCCAGTCGCATAGACCAACATGCCACTGTCCATACTTCACCACCGCCTGCCACTTTGCCCGAACCCCAACCCAGCTCACTCTCAGATATCCAGTCCTGTAGTCCTGTAATGTGTTGTAGTTGTAATGGTTGGGAAATATTTAGGGCCTAAGTGTGATTTCCGTTGTAGTTCAACATTTTTTTCTTATTTTGTAGTCTAGATTTTAATGTTTTAATGTCATGTGTCTCATGTTAGCTTTATGTGATGTGCTAAGTCCTAAGGTTAACTCTGGATTTGGAATGAATGCTTTGTGGTTGTTTGTTGTTTATTCTAGGAATTGAAGTTCAAATACTTTTAGGGACTTCTTGAATTGGTAATGGTAATAGGAATAACCGTTATACATATCTATTTTTTCATTACTCCATTATGTGAACACTTCCATCATGTTTGGAGCCTAAATAAGCCTTATTGACACACACACACACATATCAACATTATTTGATAGAATGTGAAGTTGATGTTAGATGGCTGAAGTTGTATTAATATGGTGTTGTGTTTAGCTGATTAAGGCTACATCTGATTATGCATTCTTGATACTTCTACTTATTAGATGGCTTTGTTATACATGGAGCAAAATAATAATCAAAATGTGTAGCTTTATTTTTCTAATAATGTTGAAATGGGTTACATTTGCTGAATTTTAGCATTTCAGGGAAATCACCCTTGCATGAGCTCGTAATTGCCTGTTTTTGTGTTTTTGGATTTCAGCAAACCATATGAGAAAATAACTCTTGCTGAATTTTAGAGAAGAATCTTGGAAGATAACCCTTATTGAATTTCAGCATTTGCAGTCCAATTGCGTTGTTGCTAACTGGTTCACATATACAAATCTTATTACATTGTCTCTCACTTATACATTCAGATACCATATCAAAAAACAAGTGACAATCACATACAAATCTTATATAAAGGAGCCTCATAATTCAGTCAAAACACATAGAAACCGTCCTTCAGAATCACCAATCCAAATTAATTTAGGTTAACAATCAGCATATTGAGGTTCATAAATCTAAGCTTACATTAATAAGCTATTGGTCCTATAAATACACCATCATTTACTTTCTTGTATTACACATATACTGATATACCATTGTCATTCCTACCACAACAAACACCATGACAAATATAGTTAATGATCTAAAAGTATGCCTTTTCTTCAATTTCAGCTTTCGGTGCAACTTTTATCTCACTAACTTTACCACAAACACTTATCACTTTCTCTCTTAATTCCAAATCCAACCTTTTCACCTCCTCGACTCCTCGTAGCCCAATTTGGAAACTTTTCGTCCTTGCAAAAAAAGAAACTTTTCGTCACTTTCAATTTCTTCTTTCCAAGCAAAGAATTTGCATACTCATTCCTGCATGAAATTATTAAATAAAAAAAATTATTAAATCAAAACATCAAAACATTTCATCATTATTTATGAGTGTTATAATGGATTTTTTCTGGACTGATTACTTTTTACAACATTGCATAGATTCACCAATGTCATTAAATTTGAGGTACAGATCACATGACATATCTAAGTCTAGAGTTAAAATTCAAAATGAGAAAGAATGACAAATATAGTACTACCCCCGTCCAAAAATACTTAGCTAAATTTAAATCTTTGACCAATTATATATATTTATTGGAAATTATTTTTAATATAAAAATGATATGAAAATGTTCTTTGTTAAAAGTATTTTCATAAAAGTATAAAATTTATAACTTTTATAATATTATGCTAATCAAAACCATGGTCCAAATTTCAGGATTTGGCTAAGTATTTTGGGAAGGAGGTAGTATTTCATACTCCCTCCGTCCCGTTGGAATGTTCCCAGTTTGACCTACACACATATTAAGGAAATAAACTTACCAGGAGGTAAATTTCACTGTCTTGACATTGTTTCGACACTGTTTGGCACTGTTTCGACACTGTTTGACACCGTTTTGCACTGTTTGACCCTGTTTTGATGTAGGATAACTTTCCATTTAGGGAAATGAGAACTTTCCAACGGGACATCCAAAAAAGGAAAGCGAGAACATTCCAACGGGGCGGAGGGAGTATGTGCATTTTGCATTAAGAATTAAACCGGCTCTCTTTTCATGAAACAATATTAAATGTAAGCAAATACACAAAATTATCCATACCTACCAGCTACAAATATTAGCTTTGCTCTCTGTTTATTAAAATTTGGCAGTCCAGTAATGTGTAGATATTCTTTGACACAAGACCGATATCAAAGTTAATTAGCTATCAATCTTAATATAGTTCAATATGTCATGTATTAAGTATCAAAGTATGTAACACAACCAATCAAGAGAATTAGAAATTCCCTACCGTTTACAAGCATTTCCTCATCCCACCTCACCGCATTATGAACAATGAGCATTCCTTCATGCGTTACCAAAGACCGGGATGTTGGTTTTTTTCATAACAAACAACACGCCTATAAAGAAAGTTTATATGAACTCACCACCATGAATGTGTGGTCCATCAAATCTCAACAAGACCATATAAACTTGAATTTATTTTGTAGTCATTTACTTCTTGTTCAAAGAATTCTTTGTACAAAGTTCAGAAACATCAATGCTTCCTAAAAGTTCTTTCTTTACTCCTTAAATAATGTTTTGGGTTCTTGAATGACCATGCCTCATGATGTGCAGATTGATATTAAAATACCAACCTTGTAATAAGAAACAACTATAGTTAATAGGAACAATCTAACCATTTGAAACAAACCCAATTTTTAACTCAAAAGGCAATATGCAGTTCCATTAAATTGACAACAAATAAATTCACAATCAGAAATGAAAATTAGGGCTAACATATCTAACAAACAAATTAGATCAATAAATAGTTCAATATGTAAGGATTTCATCTGGAGTAAACCCAAAACATTTAAGAAAAGGAAACCTCACTTGGTGACAGTTTTATCAGTGAAGGAGGTGATTGGATTGAGCGGCCAGTTTCTTTA
The DNA here is from genome assembly GCA_945859875.1 of Cuscuta europaea. NCBI lineage: Eukaryota > Viridiplantae > Streptophyta > Magnoliopsida > Solanales > Convolvulaceae > Cuscuta > Cuscuta europaea. The sequence goes on along the minus strand of CAMAPE010000011.1, from coordinate 2,481,708 downwards.
ACCTGGCTTTGGGTGTGAGCTATTTTCCAACGCCTAACAATTCTGAAACTGACCAAAAAGAAAGTTATTCCACAATCACTCTTGGCCGGTTTTTTCTAGACATGATTTCTGATCTAGATTGTTTTTGCAAAAGAGCAGGAAGGAAGCCTTCTTCCTTTTCAACCACTCTATTATCCTCCTCCTCCTCCTCCTCAATCTCTCCAAATACACCTATGAATTACAAGTTCATTATGTCATTTGATTCTACTTTACAGCAGTGCCAAGAAGAGCATTTTCCATCTAAAAAAATTACAGTAGGGGGGAGGTGGGAATCTAAAATATATCTAAGTAACATGACTAACATCCTTATAGGAAAAGCATATTCTGAGATATGTATATCATCGGAAAAAATACAATCACAATAGTAAGATCATAAAAAGTCCAAGTTGGAAACAAATTTGCCATAGCGAACTAATGTGAAAAAAACTAAGCTGCTAACATCTCAATTGCATTCCCACAAAGCCATAATAGGAAAGTTCTAATACGCAAAAAATCAGAGCTGATGGTTAATATTAAGAACAGGGTAGGGATTATCCTGTTCTCACTTGAGTATCAATAAAGTAGCAGAAAAGTGAAACGTATGGAGGTTTAGGTTAAATACAACCAACCTGGAAGGCTAGAAGTGTAGTCCGCGAATCTGCAGTTTGAAAGAAACCTGAAGCTTGACACACATCGTCGGAGATTTTGGTTTGGATTTGTAATCTGACATGTTTTCCTATTAGAAGGAAGACGGAAAATGAAATAGCGGCGATAGAAATGGCCAGCGTTCTGGGCAGGTGAATAGGACTTTCAGAATTTTTTAATTTCGTAAGGTTCAAAATGCAATATTTAAATTTTTTAATGAAATGGCTTACGTGTAATATATCTCTAATAGGATCTGGCCATATGTACGTTGCACCAAAACGTTCCGTAACCAGGAGGCACCAAAGAGCTACCCTTTTATTATTCCTTGTGTCACTTGCCAGGTAATAATAATAATAATAATAATAATAATAATAATAATAATAATAATAATAATAATAATAATAATTGAATAGTAAGAGGATTCATGGTCGTGTGCAAACAGGGGTGGAGCCAGGACACTGAGCCGGATTGGACCGGTACAAAGAATATTTTTAGAAAACAAATTACACGAAATTTTTTACCTTAAAAATTAGAAAAAATGCTAGAAGTACAAACACATTTACAAAAAAACTTACAAACAAGTGATGTGGCTATTCTAATTACCATTGATGTAAAGGTGTTGTAAATGTGATGTGATGTGTTAAATAATGAGATGATGCCACATACTCCTTTTGTAAGACTTTTTGTAAAAGTGTTTGTACCTCTAGCATAACTCTAAAAATTAAGTCATTTTTAAAATTTGGGGTGGGCCATGGCCTAGGTTGGCCCACCCCTAGCTCCGCCCATGTGTGCAAACATGGGGAAACACAATGATTTAATGTCAAAAACGCTTAATAAATACTATCTATGAGGGTAAAAGTTACAAAAAATGTCAAATGAGCCTTATATTATAACAATATAACAAAAAAATTAACGGGTATTTGCCCTTAATAGGGCTAAAATTAGCCGTTAGGGCTAAAATTAGCCCAAAATTCAACAGTACGAGTACAATCCCTTTATTTCCAAAATAGGACTAATATATGTTCCTTCTTCCCATTCTACTCTCTTCCTATATCACTACTACATTTTTAGACCTAATGTAACATTAGAGATGTAACATATCTATAATAGTGTTACCTATTTCTCTAATGTAACACTTTTTAGACCTAGTGTAACACTTTCTAGAAGTATAAGTGTTACATTAGGTACTATAAAGTGTTAGAATAGGTCAAATGCAACACCAACAAATGTAATGGTAAAACAATGTTACATTTTCTCTGAAAAGTGTTACATTAGAGAAAATGTAATATTTTTTTACCATTACATTTGCTGGTGTTGCATTTGACCTATTGTAACACTTTATAGTACCTAATGTAACACTTATACTTCTAGAAAGTGTTACACTAGGTCTAAAAAGTGTTACATTAGAGAAATAGGTAACACTATTATAGATATGTTACATCATTAATGTTACATTAGGTCCGGATTTAAAAGTCTATGGACTTTTTGAAAGTCTATAAACTTATTCATGGATTTAAAAGTCAATAGAATTCATTCATAAGAAATCTGTGGATTTAAAAGTTCATGGACTTTTTAAAAGCCCATGGATTAAAAAAAATCACCACAATTCATATTCAATACACTCCACTTAATGGACCGTGAGAATTGGGAAGAAATTTCACAATGACATTAAATCTAGGGAAAATTATACAAATAAGACCAAATCTTATCAAGTGCATCTATTTTGACAATTACACCCTTATTTAAAATCAGTTAGTGTCACATGTATAAAACCTCTAGGTTGTAAACATTAAAATTTTGCGTAACGGCAAAAAAATAACTTCAGACTTTTCAATCGCATATTCAACGAAATTTTCCGATCGATCTCCAGATCTTCAGACCTTCCAAACCGTTCTCCAAACCTAATTGTTCTTCAGAGAGCAACTGGAAAGGCCGATAAAAAGTAAGGCGGTTACGAAGAAAGGCTACAAAGAACATTGAGGCAGTAAAGAAGAACAAATGGCGAAGAGAGAGAGAAAAATCAAAGGTGCCGAACATTGAAAACACAGAACAAGTCAAAGAAAAACAATTTGATAGTCATTTCGAAACAAAGAGACCTAATAATGACAAGGAAATTGTTCTTTATTTTGGTGAGGTAAGCTGTTCAAATTTTATTCAATTCAATACACTCGAAAATATTGTCCACAAATGAAGAGCAATTACTTGTTATATTGGGAGAGCATGATAAAATCGGGATACATAATTGTCTAAAAAGTTGATCCAAATGTGAATAAAACTCCATATTATTACCACGAGTTAAACGAAATCAGTTTCAACTCTAGCAAAAATATGCCACAACAGATCATTTGTTTCTCGGGATGCTCAAGATGAAGGATAAAATGATGCATAATGATAAAACTACAATGACAAATGCGGCTTATAGTGGCACAATAATGAATACAATGTTTGGACCAAAGAGGAGAAATGAGATGCCATGGACACATGTTGATTATGTTTACATGCCATTGAACACAACAATGCATTGGATACTGTTGGTCTTAGCCATTAGTGATAAATGAGTAAAAGTGTATAGACTCTCTAAAGATAAGAGAAGATCCATTGTCAAACATTAGGGCCTCCACTCCTTGGTTGTAGATTGGGTGTTTATGGCAAGCAGCCGAAGGTGGATATTGAAAACGGCAAGATTCGAATCGACATGGTTCGTATTTGTCCACAGGAAGATAATGGGTATGTATGCCTCAAATATTATATTCGTCACCTAGATTGATATATTATGATTCTTTACCATTATATTAAAGCATTTATGATTTTATAGGAGCAATTGTGGTATGTTTATAATCAAATTTGCTAAATTTCGTTTGATAATTAAGACTTCTTCATAAATATTGATAACATTTGGTTTCGAATGCTTGTTCGTGTTTTATGTGGCCATTTTTGCAGTCATATCAAATGCATGTTCATGTTTTATTGATGTTGAGCTCAAGTGCAATATCTACTTGAAGTTAGGAATAAAGTGCACGGGTAGGCATTAATAATTAGTCTTTAATGGCAAATGCGTGTACATTCAACTTGTACATCTAAGTTAAGTACACAAATTAGTACCACCGTATTAAGCAACTGCAAAATTTAATAGATTCAACTGCTGAAATAACAGCAACTGCAAAATTTAATAGATTCAACTGCTGAAATAACGCATAAATATATTTATCATTCATAGGAATAATACATATCACATGATATGAACATAAAGTTTTTTTTGCAATTGATATGAACATAAAGTTGTCAAAGGTAGAAAATGTAGTATTATTTTAGTATTATTCATAAGGGCAGTGTACGATGCCCTAATAAAGTTGAAGGGCTCCTTTCCAGGGACTGGAAGGCTGATTGTGGATGATGGCTTAGATGCTTACCTGGGCATCAAAACTGACAAGATTTCTCCTCGCCAAGAGTATTTTGATCAAGAACCGTTTGTGTTCTTCCAAATCAGAAAGTACACCATGCAAGATCTTATTTACCATTGCTTGTCCCAGTCCCATTCAAGTACACCTAGCTCAATATTGTGGCACTTAGGCTTCTTGTTCCAATGGAAAACCTAGAGAGAGTCAATGGGAAATGTATTGAAGACTTTGTGCGTGGTAGATGTAGGTGATGGAATAGTCAAAACTAGATGTCTAAGTCTGAAATATTCTATAAACAATCTTATTTTTCACTTGCTTGTTTACAGGCCAAGATTTTGCCTTTGGTGCCATACTACCATGTAACAAACGTCTCTACTCATTTTTTCTTTAACTTTGGCTTGAGGTGGTATGGACGAAGGGTGGCAACAACTATGGTTCCTGGAGGATGGCTGTCGCATCATTGTGGTTCCTGGAGGATGACTACCGCGCATCTCTGTGATACGACGAGAACCTGGAGGGCTAATTTTGTCAAACTGCTAAATTTTAATCCTAAAAACGTCCAAAAAACATGATGGTTCTAATTTTGCATTTTTTCATTGTTTTAGTCCCATTTAGGGAATTTTCTCTTATTAATATTGGCTTTGTGTAGTGTAAAGGCATGTATGTTACATTGCCTTCAAAGAATTTCATGATTTGTAAATAAGTTTATGCTCTTTGGGGACAAGTTTTTGTTATCTTCACTCCTTTGTGCGTCATTGGTAGTGTTTTATAAAAGTGATATATATTCCAAAACCTTTGTCTCTTTATGCGAGATTGTACGCCTGTTCATATAATGCGTGGAGCTTCAGAAAATTTGGTCAGCTTGTGCTCCTCAGTTGGCTTGCTAGTCATTTGTTGATGTAGCACATAGTCCCCCACTTGAAGCTCTCTTGATCTGACTTTGGCGACATAGTGACCTTTCACTTAACGTCTATAATGATTAGCTTGAATGAACGCAACATCACTTTTTTTCTTTCTATCAAACCGAGATTGATTCTCGTGTTGTCTTCTTTTTGACAACCTTCATATTCTTCGGCATGTCTTGTTAAGAGAGTGAATTTTGTTTTAGGCTTGGCCTCAAAGCCATAACAAAGTGCAAAAAGAGTTTGTTAGGTCCCCTAGTTTGTGATGATTATAACCTATTAGTTTTGATGATACTAAAAACTATCCCTATAATAGACTAGCACTTGTATTTGTTCTACTACTGTTTATTGTAATGTGCTCAAAAGTGATAAAGTACTCAAGAAAAACAGAGAGTACTAAAAAGAGAAGAAACGTACATTAAAACAAAGAGAAAAGAAACAAAAAAAAGAAGGTACGAAAAGAGTCAACAGAAACCCTTTTGAATAAACTAATCAGAAAACCTTCAATGACCTTCTGGTCATAATAGAGAACCTCAACTCTGATGGACATCAGAACTGATCAACTCTGGTAAACACCAAAGTTAAGGTCTCTGATATATACCAGAAGACCTTCTGTCGTGATCGTAACAGAGAACCTCAAACAAAGGTAGTTCTCTGTTGACACCAGAACAGAAGATCTCATAGGTATTCTGGTAAGGTATTCTATTGAGGTATTCTGATCAGAATCTCAACATCTGCTGTTCTTCTCTTAGCACAGAAACAAAAAGACAGAAGACCAACTTGCAGTTAGAATGACAGAATGCATAGAAAATAATGTTACAAGAAATTATGTGACAAAATTTCTTATAAGCAAGTAATCTTATCTTGAGGAATGCATTGAACAACACTCGGCCTAGATACTGAATTTCTGAAAGCTAAAAAGATAAAGATAAATCATCTTATCTTTGCCTTGAAATGAGGAATCAAGTTGAGTGAAGATAAAATGATCCGTGTCACAAGAAGACAAGAATCAACCATGCTGCCCAGTCAAGTGGAACAAAGCAAGTAGATCAAGCAATGATCAAGATTGGATCACTCAGCCAACAGAGGAGATTCAACAACAAAGTCTATAAATACAGAAGGAGTGCGGGAAGACCAAGTGTGGCACCAGATGGCAACAAACCCTGGTATATTGGAACCAAGTGGAAAAGAAGGGAATCAAGGTTTACAAGAAAACATCCAACTAGTTGATTCACCTTCACCACTCAGGCTACCACCCCACTCATCTAATGCTCTTAGAATAGCTTATCATTCATACACATCTATAGAGCTTAGATTAGTTGGTAGATTGGTTTAAACCCATGTAAACTAGTCTAGTGTATACATTATGGGATGTGTGTGATCATCCAGAAGGTGAGGCAAGGACATGAGTAGCTTCTGGCTGGGCAAGCCATTAGTGAAAAACCTTGGAGGACATGAGTAGCATGGAACATTGTGGTTCCTCGTGAAAAACCTCACAATCTACGCCCGGGCCAGGGGTAGATTGGGCACTAAATGTAATGGGATATTCATTTAGTGGAAAATCCATCTGAAATAGGTTGGGACTGGATGTAGGAGGATTACACCACCTCTGAACCAGGATATATCTTGTGTACCTTTTATATTCAGCACCCAACACATACTTCAGTTCTCACTCACCTTCATACTATCCCAAAGGCTTGCATATTCACTGACCAGAAAACTCCCTAAAGTTTTCTGTGAACCAAAAACTCCTTACCTACGCACTACAAAGAGATATATGACAATAGGTCTAAATCCTTCACACAAAAAGTGTTATGTCCACCCATCTCTGTTACAACTAAAAGAGTCATAACCTTTGTTCCTATAAAGTGTCACACTCTTGAGGTCAAGACTTCTGCTGTATGTTTCAATGTCTCCCAAAAGATATTGGAACATATTCTGTTAGAGGAAAAAGGGTTGAAAAGAAAAGATTTTTAGAAGTCTATTCACCCCCCTAGACTTCTACCTCACTTGGGACCATAAGAGTTCTCTCGATCGCATTCCTAAGTGTTGTTTTGTACGCCCAAAAGATGTTTGACATTTTTTTGACATATATGTCACCCTCGATAGTGAGTTTCTTTTTAGCTCTTCTAAATTGATTCAATTGGCATTCTCCACTTGACTATTGCTTATGCGTGCAAACAAAAGTTGTCAAAAGATAATAGCTGTCTTTGTGACCAATTTTAATCGTGTGTGTGAATGAATATGAATTTTGAAATAGAAAATTCCCACAAAGATAATAGTTGTACATAGATATAATAATTATACGTGTAGTTAATGATTTTTTCGAATATATTTTACAAATAAATCTGAATTGTATGTGACCTAATTTGAAATAATTACATATTATAAAAATGTGACTAGAGACTAAAGTAGTAATGAAATCATAGTAACTTATTTTAAATTTGTAATTTAAGTTGACATAGAACCATATTATAGAAACTGTTTGTCATATTTGTGTAAATAATTTTTAGGAAAATTTGACTGGAATAATTCGAACTATTAGCCGTCCGCTTCTAATAATCCGTAGTACGCGTTATTTCTGTTTAATCCCAACTTAGTGGGATGTCTTCCGTTATTACACTGCGGTGACCTGTGACCGGTTGAGGTAGTCATATTTTAAAAAAATAACTAAGTAATGCATGACGTACACCGTTATTTCTACTATTTTAAATGCATTTCCTTTTTGTGTTCTTATTTTAGGTTGTAAATTAAAGAAAAGGGGATGGCTTTAAATACCGTGGTTACTTTGAAGATGTGGCATGGAGGTACATTTAAGAAGGATAGTAATGGGAATTTAGAGTATGCTGGTGGTCAGTTTAGATGTTTTGATTTGGATGCTGATGAACTATGTTGGTTCTGGTTAGAGGAGTTAGCTGGCAAGTGTGGGAAATATAGTAGCATAGATGAAACCTATTACTTGGTCCCTGGTAAGACATTGGAGACAGGTTTGAGAAGTGTTAAGTTTGATGCTGAGGTGAGAGAAATGTATAATGTAGTACTGCAATGTAGTACTATAGATTTGTACATTAAACATGGAGTCAGTACACCTGAACTTGTAGGGCTGCTGGAAGGGAGTGGGAAAACCCACACAAATGAAAGAGGTACTGCTGCACAAGCTACCCAAGGAGGTAGTGGTGATGAAACAAAGAGTTGTGATGTAAATGCTTCTGACCCTTCTAATGATGATTATAATGTTGATTCAGACCATAATGAAGAAGATGGAGATGTTGAAATGGAAGCTGAAGAGGAGCTAGAGGTCCCATTGTTTGGGTCAGATGATGACACAAGTGATGAAGAATTCATGGAGTCTAGAAGAAGAGTTACAGGGTGGAATTTAAAGGTTGTTGACATTGCAAAACAACTTGAAAAGGAAGATGTTCAAGGTGTGGTAGGGGTTAAAAAAGCCTCATCTACAGGGTGTACCGATGAAGGTGATTCAGATCATAATGATTTTGTTAGTGAATATGAAGAATCTGAAGAAGATATCCACACACATGTGGAAAGTGATAATGAAGATAGTCTCCCAAGAAAGAGAAGAGATAGAGTTGCTATGGTGGATGCACATACATATTTCAATAAGTTGGTGTGGCAGGTTGGTATGCGATTTGAAAATAGAGAACAATTTTAGGATGCAATTGCTAGGTTTGCAATATCTCAAGGCAGGAATCTCCAGATCAATGTTAGTAGTCAGGGTAGACAACAAAAGGTTGGTGCAAAATGTGTTGAGGGTTGTCCTTTTAGGTTGTATGCAAGTTGGGATAGTAGGAGGGCTAGTTTTGTGGTGAAGTCTGTGAAAGGGGAGCATAGTTGTAATAGGAACATGAAAAAGAATGGGCAATTGAAGGCTTCATGGGTGGCTGGGCAATTCCTAGAAGTATTTAAGTATAGACCTCACTGGCCATCAAAAGAAATAATTGAGACCATTAGGAGAGGTTATAAAGTTCTTGTTAAAAGGGACTATGCATACAAAGTGAAATACCATACACACAGGAAGCTCCATGGTAGCATGAAAGATCACTATAATAAGCTAGGAAGATATTTGGAAGCCTTAAACCAAGCTAACCCCCTCACCCACTTTAAATTGCTCACAGACCCTAAACCTCAAAGCTTTCCCCCCACCTTCCAGCGTTTCTTTGTATGCTTCAATGGGATTAAACATGGGTGGTTGAGTGCTGGTAGGAAAGTTTTGTGCATGGATGGGTGCTTCATCAAAACGTTTCTAGGAGGGATGCTTCTGTCTGATGTTGGGAGAGACTCTAATGAGCAGATGTTCCCATTAGCATGGGCAATAGTAGAACGTGAAAAAAACTGTAGTTGGGAGTGGTTTATGTCTGATTGAAGAAAAATGTAGGTGTGACATCGCACCCGAACGTCCCTGAAATTCAAATTTAATTTCAAAGCTTATGTATTGAATTTCCCTATTTTCGAACAATTGTAAAACGATTAAAGTTTTACGGAACGTATGATTAATCATATTACTATTTGGGCTCATATAATGGTAATGGACTTCTAAATAATTAATTGGACCATATTATTGATATTGGGGTCCAACATTCTTAAATAAAAATATACAACCCCTCGGTACAATGTAAGAGCGGTCGGGCAGCTCAAATGTTATTTTGGGCCTAACCTGCTAAAAATAGTAATTATTCAAGAATGTCGTCCTAGACCCATTGGAGGGTGACCCACACGGTTGGTAGCCCAGATATATAAATATTAATGTCATAAATGAGTGATGGAATGATTGGAGAGGAATACAAATGCCTATGGTCCCATCTTTGACATTATTAGGCTAAATAATGGGAGTAGGGTTTTCTTTTGTAATTATACATCAAATAAATTATTGGGACCACCCTACACATATTAGAGATCAATAATATGATGTAGAAGGTTGACTTGATCTAAATAAATTGGGGAGAGTACAAAAGTACATCTTATGACAAAAGACAAAAAACAATAGGACCCATCTTCCCACTTTTGGAAGTATTGATAGATATTTTGCTCCCAAATTAATTAAGGGACATAAGAGTGCTCCCCACACCTTCCTTGCACCTGCAAGATAAATACAATAATGTTAGAATGGGGGAGGGGGTCGGACATAATTGACTTGGAGCTGAACTTGACAAAAGAAATCAAGGAAGGAGACCCACACATGCCAAATACATCTCATGGAGTCCATATCAATTCATTTCACTCCACACAACCTACCCAACTTATTTGAGGGGGCTTAGACAACTCTCCCTAACCCACCATTCGTACTCTTGAAGATAAGGGGGAAGGAGAGAGCCTCACAATCAAAGAAAGGAAAGAGAGAGAGCTGTCCGCAGGATTAGTCATCCAGTGCGTAGGTCTCCTTGTTCGACTCGTATCTGGAGTTTTACTCATCCAATTAAGGAGGGTTAGGTTCCCACTGAAATATATCGAAAAGAGGAATCCATAGACGTGAGGTTTGAAGAAAAGGGAGCAGTTTAAGGCCTCCAAATCGTTCGAACAAAACACAACTCCGCGGAATAAGATTTTGTATTCAAAGTAAGTTGAATCCAAAACCTTCCTTTCTATTGTCTAAATCATATAAATGATTGAGAAACTATTGTAAACTGGTTGAGGTGTATAAAATTTTTTTATGAAGTGATTTTATTCGTTGGAAAGGTTAGATACTAACCTAAACAAAACTTTGAAAGGTTAGGGAACGAATTCGCCGGAAAACACCCGTTCTAGGGGCTGTTTTCGTGTCTTCAGTTAGGAGTTGAGCTAGCACCTTGAGGAGGCTGTTTAACACCCATTTATAAGAAATGAATCAATTCTCAAACCCCCTTGGCTGAAGCTTGATCATTCGGTTGAGAAAGAACCATTTAAAGCTCATTTGAGGTGAGGATCGACATCTAGTTGCTTACAACTTGTAGGTTAAGCATGAGATTACCTAAATGCCTAAATCATGTTTTTCCTGGATTATAATGACTGATTATTGATGAAATATTGATATACTAGATAAGGAATGGAATTTCGAATGATTTGAAATCATATTGATAAAAATGGAGTTAAATGAACTATTGTGTGAAATAAGCATTTTTACTCATGTGTGAATTGTGTAGATACATAAATGATTATTTATGTATTACATTGTATGATTAAGTTGCTGCTACATATCTCTAAATATGTAGGGATTTACAAATGAAATATATGAGTGATGGGAATAATCTTAATAGTATTGAAATACTAGTTAATGATTGTTTGTAATTGTTAAGGAATTAAATCCAAGGATTTGATTGTAAGTGATGTACTTGATTGTGGTTCAAGTGACTAAATTGACGTAATATGATGTAAGATCATGATGAGGCAGTCCGTAAGGATGTCCCAAAATAGATTATTGATATTACAATTCTAGGCCTAGCGAGTGCTTAGGAATTGGGGGTCTATGCCAATGTAAGGAGATGTACTTGAGCCCGATGCTCTAGAATTGCATTGGGTAGACATAAGGTTTAGGTTCAGCCCATGTAAGGAGATGTACTTGAGCCCAATGCTCTAGAATTGCATGGGTGAACATGACACTGAAGATTGGTGGAGTAATTAACTGGTAGACATAAGGTTTAAGTTCAGCCCATGTAAGGAGATGTATTTGAGCCCGATGCTCTAGAATTGCATGGGTGAACATGACATTGGAGATTGGTGAAGTGATTAACTTGTGATTGATGTGAATGGTGATGTAGTCGAGTTGGACTCGAGAAATGGAAACATACGTGTTAGGTTTGAACCCTATGTATTGTCATCACTAGGGGTCACGGGGGTTGGGTTATGTTTTGTAAATAAATTTTTGGCCTACGGGCCGACTACTTGACTTTATATATAAAGTAAGTATATTTTGAAAAGGGGTAATTTCGGGTTACGGCCTAGATTATATTATCACCCTATTTGAGGGTCTTGTGTTTGAAATACTTGTTGTATATCTATTAGATGCCATCCACACCAACACTTTATAGCCCTATAGAGTGTTGACCCCTTCGGGGGCATCCCACCACCATTTCAAGTTGAGGCTAGAGCTTGCTTCCTGTGCTCGTTGCTCGAGTGATCACCTTGGAGAGAAGACTTGATTCGTGCTTTCTCCATTCTGTTTTGAACATTAATAAACATGCTCATGGATATTTTCACTATAGAGCCTGCGTGCTCATGTTTGCCCCGTGTGGCATTTGTTTTTAAACTATGTTTTCCGCTGCGTATTGAATCGCTTATTATGTATGTTTATGGATGATTTATGTGTGAATGATATTCGAGATGCCTTGTATAATATGGATGAGTTAGACTGCGGTTGACTATTCATATTGTACGGCGGATTGTTGACGTGTCCGGATAGGTCCGGGGCGTGACAATATAATTGGCATCAGAGCCTTTGTCTATAAACTTCATAATGAAGTCTCCAAATTCTCTTTTTCAAAATGATTTTTGAAAACCATGAGCATAGGAAATGTTTCATACTTGAGAACTTTTGGTGTTTGAGTTGCAAGGCCTCTAATTGTTAAGATGACATCCTTAACGATTGGTATGGCGGTGACTTGGCCCAAGAGATGTCTTAAGTGCCTTCTGTCAGTTGACATTCGAAATGAGTCTAATGACTCATTCCAAATATTTCTTTCAGCAATGGGGTGCGACGATGGAATTAAGGAAAGGGAGACCTCAGGAGGGTTTGCACCAGGTGGAACCGGGCATGCCAACCGAAAAGAGTCCTTAATACCAAAGGTTCACGAAATTCTAGAAGCTCAAATCGTAAATGATGGTCGTGTTGACACCAAGAAAGAGTCATCTCGTCAGGGTGACACAGAACCACTCGAGGCGTCGAGTGAGGGAGTAGATGGTCATAGTGATGATGACGTTGATAGTGCGCCCATAGAAAAAATGGGCATGGTCATAGACTGGCTTCAGCATGAACGTATGAGGTTTATACAAAGACGTCAAGCTAAGCAAGCTAGAGACGTACTCTTACTAAGGAAAAGGAAATGGGGAGACGACTCCCAAGGACATTCTAGGAGGGCAAAAGGTTCGAGAGCAACTAAGTGCAGCAATTGCAAGAAGCACCACCTGGGAAAATGTCGTGACCCTCGTATATGCTACCAATGCGGGAACACCGGGCACATGAAGATGAATTGCCCACAACTGGGTGTAGCAAGCGCATCGGGACCAAGTAGTGCTACTACCAGGGCACGGAAGCCGGGGCTTCCCAAGCATCCAGGGGACAAGGGGGAGCAAGCGCGAGTAACGTGCCGTCCGTGAACCAAGGAAGGACTCAAGCCAGAGTCTATACAGTGACGGAGGCGGATGCTCAAGCTAACTCGGATTCTGTCGCAGGTATTACATCAGATTTTGAATGTCTTTAGACTTATTTTGGGTAAGGGAAGTTGCGGGGGTTGAGTGCGGGTCATCCCGGGGGAAAACCGGGAGGTTTCGCATGGAATGGACAAAATTTTTCCCACACACGGCCGGACGCACGAGTGCGTGCCTCCGTGCGTGGGAGGCAGTGGGCTTTCGAATTCAAATTTTGCCCACGCACGGCTGTGCGTACCCGGACGCACGCGTGCGTCACTCCATGCGTACCCCCGTGCATCCCTCTGTGCATGGGTGGCAGTAGCCATCCAGGGAAGAATTTTCCTGCACACACGCGTGCGTCCCCCCCACGCATGCGTGTGTGACACCCAGACTGCCAGACGTTGATTTTTCGCACCGAATTGCGATGTTAAGACCTCTCCTTGATCCCAAACATGTGCATGAACATAATAAACCTATATAAATGTATATAGATGGTAGGAAGGTATCTTACATGACTCATAAATGAAGGAACACTAAGGATTAATGGGAGAAGTGCACGAACCTTTATAATACCGGGGCGCAACGTTCATTCATGAGTGAGACGTTCGCCTAGGACTTAGATATACACTCGATACGGATGACACAAACTCTAGTGGTATCAACACCACTAGGAGATGACGTTGAGAGAACTTGTTATTATCCATCTTGTGAGGTGGAAGTCGATGGCCAAACCTTGACGTGTGATTTCGTACTGCTGAGCATGATTGATTTTGATGCGATCCTAGGGATGGATTGGCTAGAAAAGCACCATGCTAGGGTAGATTGCTACACGAAGGTTCTAGAACTCGAAGGCAATGATGGGAATGCCCTACACTTCGAGGGTGATCGAGGCAAATCAAATAGTTGCATCATATCCGCCATGAGAGCAAGGAGTATGATGAGAAAGGGATGCCACACATATCTAGCATACGTGGTAGAAAAAACTAAAGAGGAACCGAACCTCGACGATGTAAGGGTAGTTTGTAAGTACCCGGATGTCTTCCCTAAAGACCTACCGGGGCTTCCACCCGATAGAGAGATTGAATTTGTGATCGAGGTTGAGCCCGACACCAAACCAATCTCTTCTATACCACCGTACCGAATGGCACGTGCAGAACTTAATGATTGAAAACCCAATTGCAAGAGCTCTTGGATAACGGTTTCATTAGGCCGAGCTACTCCCCGTGGGGAGCACCGGTTCTATTGGTGAAAAAAGGGTGAGACTTTACGCATGTGTATTGACTATCATCAACAGAACAAGGTCACGATCAAGAATATGTATCCTTTACCTAGGATTGATGACTTGTTTGATCAGCTGCTAGGAGAAACAATGTTTTCAAAGATGGACTCGATGTCGGAGTACCATCCATCGAAAATAAAGGAGGATGACATACCGAAGAGTGCTTCCCGCACAAGATGTGGTCACTTCGAGTTCCTAGTCATGTCATTTGGGCTAACAAATGCCCCGGCGGCATTCATGGACTTGATGAATCGAGTATTTCAGAAATACTTGGATCGGTTTGTAATTGTGTTCATAGATGACACCTTGATTTACTCGAAGAGTGAAGAAGAGCATGAGGAGCACTTAATACTTGTTCTTGAGACACTACGGGAGAAACAACTCTATGCTAAATTTTCTAAGTGTGAATTTTAGCTAAGAGAGATTGGCTTCCTCGGGCATGTAGTTTCGGGATCGGGAACTGTAGTTGATAACAAGAATATTGAGGCCATTACCGAATGGGAGAGGCCAAAGAACGTGAAGGAAATTCGTAGTTTCCTTGGATTGGCAGGTTACCATGGGAATTGATGTTCGTGGAAAAGTTCTCAGTTTTAGCATCACCATTGACGAAGCTCACTCGAAAGGGGGATAAGTTCATATGGGATGACCAATGTGGGAAGGGATCCTTGGAACTGAAGAAGAGGTTGACTGAGGCACCAGTATTCGCCTTACCAGAACAAGGTATGGGGTACGATGTCTATAGCGATGCGAGCATCCAAGGGCTTGGATGTGTATTGATGCAGAATGGGAGGGTGATTGCCTACGCTTCACGACAGTTGAAGAAACACGAGGTAAAGTACCCTACTCATGAGTTAGAATTGGGAGCAGTGGTTTTTGTACTAAGGATATGGAGGTATTATCTCTACGGAGAGACGTGTCACATATACACTGACCACAAGAGTGTGAAGTATGTGTTTACTCAGAAAGAGTTAAACATGAGACAATGACGGTGTATGGAGTTGATAAAGGACTACCACATAGTGACTACCATCCAGGAAAAGCAAATGGTGTGGCTAATGCCCTTAGTCGGAAGAGTTCATCGGGGGCATTGATAACCAACTTGAGAGCATTGAGAGCTCAATAGGAAGTACCTACTAATGGTGTCTTAGTGGTGAGATTTGAGGTGGGACCTACCTTACTTGATGAGGTCAAGAAGGTACAGGGACTAGATGATGAACTCAAGAAGGTCCGAGAACGCATATTAGCGGGACCGGTTGAGGATTTCAGGGAGAGAGACGATGGTCTCCTATTATTTCGTGACCGAGTGTGTGTACCATCGGATGATGAGCTCAGAAAGTCCATTCTGGAGGAGGCTCACTCATCGGCGTATGCTATGCACCCGAGAGGCACGAAGATTTGAAAGAAAGCTACTGGTGGTCTGGGATGAAAAGAGAAATAGCAGAGTACATCAGTCGGTGCCTTACTTGTCAGCAAGTTAAGGCAAAACATCAGCACTTAGCGCGCTTATTGCAGCCACTTTCCATCCCTAAATGGAAGTGAGAGCATGTGACTATGGATTTCGTGGTAGGCTTACCACGGACGATCAGGAACTATGACGCAGTTTGGGTTGTTGTTGATAGGCTCACGAAGAGTGCACACTTTTTACCTATCAAAACCACTTACCCACTCGAGAGGTTAGCCAAATTGTATACGGACGAGATTGTGAGGTTACATGGTGTCACAGTGACCATCATATCCGATAGAGACCCACGATTCACGTCACGTTTTTTGCCAAAATTTCAAGAGTCTATGGGAACGAGGTTGAAGTTCAGTACTGCGTTCCATCCACAGACGGATGGGCATTCTGAAAGGGTTATTCAGACCTTAGAAGATATGTTGAGAGCTTGTGCATTGGAGTTTCAAGGGAGTTGGGACAATCACTTATCACTTGTGGAGTTTGCCTATAACAACAGTTATCAGGCAAGTATCGGCATGCCTCCATACGAAGCATTGTATGGGAGGAGGTGTCGTACACCGTTATGCTGGGACACGGTTGGCATGGCCAAACTCGAGAGTAATGAGTTGGTTGAGATCACCAAGTCAAAGGTGAAGTTGATTCGAAAAAGACTCAAAGCAGCTCAGGATAGACAGAAGAGTTATGCAGATAAGCGATGGAGAACCTTAGAGTTTAAGGTTAATGACGAGGTATTCCTGGAAGTTTCTCCTTGGAAAGGAATCATTCGATTCCAAAGCCGAGGGAAGCTTAATCCACGCTACATAGGGCCGTTCAGAATTCTGGAGAGAAATGGGGCCGTAGCATATCGTCTACAGTTGACTCCAGAGTTAGAGAAGATACACAATGTGTTCCACGTATCTATGCTGAAGAAGTAGGTACATGATCCTTCGCATGTAATGGAAAAGCCGATGGTACTACCGATCAAGATCACCGATAAAAGGGTAAAGAAATTGAGGAGTAAAGAAGTTCCAATGGTTAAAGTTCTTTGGAAAAGTGACCGAGTTGAGGAAGAAACATGGGAAACGGAAGCTTTGATGAGGGAGCAATACGCTTTCCTATTTGAGTAGCATCGTGAATTTCAGAGAAGAAATTCCTGTTAAGGGGGGTGAACTTGTTACACCGCACCCGAACGTCCTTGAAATTCAAATTTAATTTCAAAGCTTATGTATTGAATTTCCCTATTTTCGAACAATTGTAAAACGATTAAAGTTTTACGGAACGTATGATTAATCATATTACTATTTGACCTCATATAATGGTAATGGACTTCTAAATAATTAATTGGACCATATTATTGATATTGGAGCCCAACATTCTGAAATAAAGATATACAACCCCTCGGTACAATGTAAGAGCGGTCGGGCAGCCCAAATGTTATTTTGGGCCTAACCTGCTAAAATAGTAATTATTCAAGAATGTCGTCCTAGACCCATTGGAGGGTGACCCACACGGTTGGTAGCCCAGATATATAAATATTAATGTCATAAATGAGTGATGGAATGATTGGAGAAGAATACAAATGCCTATGGTCCTATCTTTGACATTATTAGGCTAAATAATGGGAGTAGGGGTTTCTTTTATAATTATACATCAAATAAATTATTGGGACCACCCTACACATATTAGAGATCAATAATATGATGCAGAAGGTTGACTTGATCTAAAAAAATTGGGGATAGTACAAAAGTACATCTTATGACTTGATCTTCCCACTTTTGGAAGTATTGATAGATATTTTGCTCCCAGATTAATTAGAGGACATAAGAGTGCACCCCACACCTTCCTTTCACCTGCAAAATAAGTACGATAATGTTAGAATGGGGGAGGGGGTCGGACATAAATGACTTGGAGCTGAACTTGACAAAAGAAATCAAGGAAGGAGACCCACACATGCCAAATACAACTCATGGAGTCCATATCAATTCATTTCACTCCACACAACCTACCCAACTTATTTGAGGGGTCTTATACACATCTCCCCAACCCCCCATTCGGACTTTTGAAGATAAGGGGAAGCAGAGAGCCTCACAACCAAAGAAAGGCAAGAGAGAGCTGTCCGCAGGATTAGTCATCCAGTGTGTATGTCTCCTTGTTCGACTCGTATATGCATTTTACTCATCCAATTAAGGCGGGTGAGGTGGCCACTGAAAGCTCTCGAAAAGAGGAATCCATAAACGTGCGGTTTGAAGAAAACGGATCAGTTTAAGGCCCCCAATTCGTTCGAACAAAACACAAACTCGCGGAATATGATTTTGTATTCAAAGTAATTGAATCCAAAACCGTCCTTTCTATTGTCTAAATCATATAAATGATTGAAGAACTATTGTACATTGGTTGAGGTGTATAAAATGTTGTTATTAAGTGATTTTATTCGTTGGAAAGGTTAGATACTAACATAGACAAAACCTTGAAAGGTTAGGGAACGAATTCACCGGAAAACACCCGTTCTAGGGGCTGTTTTCGTGTATTCAGTTAGGAGTTGAGCTAGCACCTTCAGAAGGCTGTTTAAAACTCATTTATAAGCAAGGAATCAATTCTCAAACCCCCTTGGCCGAAGCTTGAGCATTGGGTTGAGATGGAACAATTTAAAGCTTATTTGAGGTGAGGATCGACATCTAGTTGCTTACAACTTGTAGGTTAAGCATGAGATTACCTAAATGCCTAAATCATGTTTTTCATGGATTATAATGACTGATTATTGATAAAATATTGATATACTAGATAAGGAATGAAATTGCAAATGATTTGAAATCATATTGATAAAAATGGAGTTAAATGAACTATTGTGTGAAATAGGCATTTTTACTCATGTGTGAATTGTGTAGATACATAAATGATTATTTATTTATTACATTGAATGATTAAGTTGATGCTACATATCTCTAAATATGCAGGGATTTACAAATGAAATATATGATTGATGGGAATAATCTTAATAGTATTGTAATACTAGTTAATGATTGTTTGTAATTGTTAAGGAATTGAATCTAAGGATTTGATTGTAAGTGATGTACTTGATTGTGGTTCAAGTGACTAAATTGACGTAATATGATGTAAGATCATGATGAGGCAGTCCGTAAGGATGTCCCAAAATAGATTATTGATATTACAATTCTAGGCATAGTGAGTGCTTAGGAATTGGGGGTCTATGCCAATGTAAGGAGATGTACTTGAGCCCGATGCTCTAGAATTGCATTGGGTAGACATAAGGTTTAGGTTCAGCCCATGTAAGGAGATGTACTTGAGCTCGATGCTCTAGAATTGCATGGGTGAACATGACACTGGAGATTAGTGGAGTAATTAACTGGTAGACATAAGGTTTAGGTTCAGCCCATGTAAGGAGATGTACTTGAGCCTGATGCTCTAGAATTGCATGGGTGAACATGACATTGGAGATTGGTGAAGTGATTAACTTGTGATTGATGTGAATGGTGATGTAGTCAAGTTGGACTCGAGAAATGCAAACATACGTGTTAGGGTTGAACCCTATGCATTGTCGTGACTAGGGGTCACGGGGTTTGGGTTATGTTTTGTAAATAAATCTTGGGCCTACGGGCCGACTACTTGACTTTATATATAAAGTAAATATATTTTGAAAAGGGGTAACTTGGGGTTACGGCCTAGATTATATTATCACCCTATTTGAGGGTCTTGTGTTTGAAATACTTGTTGTATATCTATTAGATGCCATCCACACCAGCACTTTATAGCCCTATAGAGTGCTGACCCCTTCGGGGGCGTCCCACCACCATTTCTGGTTGAGGCTAGAGCTTGCTTCCTGTGCTCGTTGCTCGAGTGATCACCTTGGAGAGAAGACTTGGTTCGTGCTTTCTCCATTCTGTTTTGAACATTAATAAACATGTTCATGGATATTTTCACTATAGAGCCTGCATGCTCATGTTTGCCCCGTGTGGCATTTGTTTTTAAACTATGTTTTCCGCAGCGTATTGAATTGCTTATTATGTATGTTTATGAATGACTTATGTGTGAATGATATTCGAGACGCCTTGTATAATATGGATGAGTTAGACTGCGGTTGACTATTCATATTGTACGGCGGATTGTTGACGTGTCCAGATAGGTCCGGGGCGTGACAGTAGGAGAGTCTGATGGTTCTGACCTGAGTTTTATTTCAGATGAACACCAGGTAAGCTTTGTACACTTTTAACTTTTCATTCATTTCACATGGAAGTGATCTAATACTTAATTCATTATGGCAGTCTATATTGCGTGCAGTTTCAGTAGTGTTCCCACTGGCAGAACATAGACACTGTGCATGCCATGTTTTTTCTAATTGGCACAAGACACATAAGGGCGATGAATTAAAAATGATATTCTGGAAAGCTGTGAAGGCCTACAATGAAGCTGATTTACATGATGCACTAGATGAAATGGAAAAGGTAAGTCCAAGTGTTGTGGTTGCTTTCAAGGCATGTAATCCCCGTGTATTTTGTAGAGCCTATATTAGGAGAAATAATCAGTGTGATGTCATTGTCAGCAACATGGCTGAAACATTTAATGGCTACATAATCAATGCTAGAGCCAAGCATATTATATTTATGCTAGAAGATATTAGGGGTTCCTTGATGCAAAGAATGGTGATGAAAAGGTAGGCTATGGAAAAAAGTTTGGTTGTGATCTGTCCTAGAATTATGAGCAGATTAGAGAAAGAAAAACATCATGCAACCCAATGTACCCCTCTACCATCTAGTGAAGTGTCGTTTCAGGTTAGCCATTATTTAGATACATTGAATGTGAACTTGGAAAGTCAGAGTTGTACTTGCAGAAAGTGGGACCTTAGTGGTATTCAATGCTGTCACGCAGTGTCTTATATGTTCTTTATCAATGCAGCCCGTGAGGATTGTGTTCATCAGTGCTATAGTAGAGAGGCATATATGAAAATGTACTCTGGTGGCATTGCCCCATTAACTGGAGAAAGGCACTAGCCAAAAGTTGACTTCCCTTTGGACCCCCCTCCCATAAAAATTAGCCCTAGCATACCAGGAAAAAACAGGATTAAACCTGCACATGAACCCAAAGAAACCTGGGAAATTGACTAGGCATGGGGTTGAAATGTCATGTAGTATTTGCAAAAGTAAGAGCCACAATAAGAGAAAATGCCCTGACAAAAACAAGTGTGTTGAGCCTCAGTCTAAGAGGAGTAGGGGAAGACCAAGAAAACAGATCCAGGATGCATCTACCTCTAGCAGTCACACAACACCAGCTGTTCCATCAAGAATTGGTCGAAGAGGAAGGGTAATTCCTGGTAGAGGGGTGAGTAGAGGTGGAAACAAAGTGGTTAGGGGTGGAAGAGGAAGAGGAAGAGGGCATCTTCCTGTGGGATATGGTGTAATTGTTGATGAGGAGGGGCATACTTGGACGAATGTAAGAAAGACCATTACTTTATACATCAATTATGTTACTATAACATATATGTGTTTGGACTAACTACACATTCTTATTCAAAGAATCCTGGTCAAGGAGGGTCAACAAATCTGTCAGAATCATGAAATGGATATTCAACAATGGAGGAGTGAAGAGGACTGTTGTGTTTCAGTAGACTAGTTGTGTGTTAATTGTTATAGTGTTTGTAAGGATAATGATGAAGTTATATTTCATCCGTTTCATGTTTCTGTATTTGTTGTAATGTAAAGAATTTCATGTGTTTCATGTTACTATGATTTAAGGATAATGATGGATATTTATATGGATAATGGTCATGGTTTCATCTTTGTGTTGGAGTAAATTGAAATATTTGATGTGTTTCAGGTTTGTGTATGGATATTTGTAGTGTATTTGCTAGAAGAATATAGGTTGTTGTGTAGGACTGAGATGTAGTTTACATCAGATGTAGGTTCCTTTATATACTCAGATGTTTAAGGTTCCATTATATACTGAGATGTTTCAGTTTCCTTTATATACTGAGATGTTTCAGTTTCCTTTGTATACTCAGATGCAGGTTCCTTTTTATACTGAGATGTAGGTTACAGCTCAGTTTGTTTTTATAATTTTGACCTCAGATGAAGTTCTTGGATCTATGGGCATGATTAGTATAGCATATTTAAGAGTTTGATGCTGCTTGATGGTAGTTAAACCTGACCAATTTCCCTTCTGTACCACCCTCATGAATAGGTTCCTTTATAGTTTGCATATAAGTCTTAAGTCTTAAGTTTGGATATCAGTTTGCATATCAGTGTGCATATCACATGAGGTTGCTTATAGTTGTTCTTTTAAGTTTGGTCATTCCAGTTTGCAGACCAATTTGCATATTAGGTTCCATACATTTGAACTAAACCTTCTTCAGATTCAAACCAACATTATAATACCACACATCACACAAATTAATCTCAAAATAGCTACAGGTCATTAAGGAAAATTACACAACACAGACAAAGAAAGTTACATCACTTTCAGTTATGAAACAACACAAAATGAAACAGAAAATTACACAACACTATCAAAGAAAGTCATCATCAACACTGTCTAAATTATCACTTGGATTTCCCATACAACACAATGGCAAACACAATCCAAGAAACAAGTACACCTACAAATGTATATTTCCCTCCTTTGGCATGCTTGCATACTAATGTCTGCAGCTCCTGAATTCTAGGTCTCATCTTTTCTTTCTTCTTTTTCAACTTTGCAATCTTCCCTTGTAAAGCTTTTATTTCCTGCTGAAGTTGGTTCATCACTATTTCCTTTTCACTAAGCTTGTCATCAACATCATCACAACATTCAAGAATCACTCTAACTTACTGGCCAGAAGGCACATCCATAGAATCTTCGACCGCGGTTTGGCCCAGATTTTACAGTCCTAGCTTTCGGACACACTTTGTGGTGGTATTCAACTGCACAGTTCATCTGGGTTTCATCCCTTCTAGCCGAAGAAGGAGACCAAGATGTTGAACCCATTCTATTTGTCGACGTCCTCTGCTCCACAAACAAGCGAAGAAGATGATACACGGAATCTCTGTTTCAATTGGCAACGTCCTCTGGTCCACAAACAAGCGAAGAATAAGATAGATGAACGAGATAAGGAGATGACGAGATCTGATAAATAAGAAATAGGTTTATTAATTATACACAGTGCACGTGATGGTATGACCGAATCCCATTTTTGTTAATCGGTCACAGTGTAATAACGAAAGACATCCCACTACGTTGGGATTAAACAGAAATAATGCGTACTACGGATTATTAGAAGTTCGGATTATTTCAATCAAATTTTCCTAATTTTTCGGATTATTTCAATCAAATTTTCCTAATTTTTATAAAAAATCCACGAAATGGCATTTTTATTTTTCGGCTGTACGTACTACGTACTTCTCTAGTCCTCTCCTCTTCACCCAAATGATCTCCTACGCGAAGAAGAATCCGAGCGATTGAGGCGGTGCAATGGCCCAACCCAGCAAAGAACCGTGCAAGAAGCAGGCTTGTGATATTCAGGCTTGCCTCTCCAAGAACAATTTTCTCTCTCAGAGGTTTGCTCGCCCCCTGACTCAATTTACTTATCTGCCTCTCCGATCTCCGTCTATTTTGCGATGCTGTATTTTTTCATTTGCTCTCTCTATAATGACAATAATCGCTGCCCTGTTTCTACTAGTAATTACTGCCGATTTGTTCTTAAGCTATAACCAAATTACTTATTCAATCTCAATTGTTTATTCTTCTTCTTCTTCTTCTTTTGAAAACAGTGTGTTTATATGCTCCTGAATAGAAAACGTCCATGTTTGTTTCAGCGCCTATATTTGAAGCTCATAAATTATCAGCTCATAATAATCAGCTGAGCTATGCTAGAATACGTCCATGTTTGTTTCAGCTCCTTTCTTCTCAGAAAGAAAAAAACTGATTTGATCGAATGAAGTTTACAATTTTGGTTAAAAATAAATTTTGAAATATTAGCTGGATACATGATTTGTAACTGCAAATTTGGACGTTAGCTCCACAACATATGCTCAATTAGCAAAGACACATGCATCTTGGATCAGTGGAACTTGGGAAATTTAGTACAGTTTTGTATACACCACTTGGGCATGGTGTAGAGTCATTTTTGAAACATAGCCCCACTTTGTCGGTGTAATCTTGTGGCTAGCACACTTGGAATGCCATTAAAGAATGAACCTTTTTGGAGCATTTTTGTATCGTATCTTTGAGTCCACTTCATCTGTAACATTTTCCAAATAGTGAGCAGATTGGTAATCAAGATATAGAGTTACCTCTCCAGATATCCACCCCCCAAGACTATTAAAACCTCCATCCATACTGAGTGTCAATTTGACAGTACCTTATCTTGACACTTAATATTAAGTGTCTATGCTCTTTAATGTTTCCATCATTTGCAATGGAGCCAAAGACTCACTATTTTTTAGTTTGGGAATAGGATGGAATAAAGCAAATGGGCTCACTAAACTGTTTGCGCTTCTTTGTTATGAAGCAACAGTCAGTTCATGCAATTTTTGACGCGATTTTCACTATGGGTCATCCGGAAGCAGTCTCTCTGTGCTTTAGTACAGGAGTAAGACTGCGTACATCCGACCCTCCTTACCCCACCGTAGGTGTGAGCCTTTGCGGCACTGGGGTAATGATAATGATGATGAATTGATGATGATCTAATAACTACTGAATATGCTACAGATGTGTGAAAGTCATTGAATCCCTTAGAAACTGCTGTGAGCAATGTGATTACAAGTCAACTCATTGCGCTTCTTTGTCTGGCCTGTTGAAACAAATACAAAAGAAGTAAGATGAGGTTTTAGTTTTTCTCTGCAAGATTCAGATTCATAAGCTTATGCCATTTTCTGTGTGAAAGCCATGATGGTCCGGAAATATAGGGGAGGTGCATTCCATGATTCAACTTTTTGCTCTTCCAAACAAGCTTCTTTGTAAACGTTTTTGCTCTGCCAAACGTTGTACTTTTGTAAGTGTTAGAGCAAGGCTTCAAATGCTAAGGATGAAAGCTTGGCAACTTTAAGCTTTTGATGACATATTAACTATTAAGGAAAAATAATGATTGGGTTTGGTTGGATTCGGGGTAAAAATTGTGCCACTTTTCTTCTGCCAACTATTGTATGAGTGACAGTTTGTACTCAACTTTGAGATTTTCTACTTTTAGCCCTTCATATGTTGTGAGAGTGAACACTTTTAGTTCTCAACATTGAAATTTTCCACATTTAGTCCCTTGAGTATTGTCAAATTGACACTTCTAGTCCTTCCATTATCATTTTGTCACAATAAGTTGAGCACTAAAAATGTTTACAATAGTTAAAGGATCGAAAATGTTACTTTTATGAAAGTCAGAGGATTAAATATGAAATTTTCAATAATTGGTATCAAAAGTGTCTTTTGCACAATAGTCAAAGACTAAAAGTGAGAAAATTCAACGTCGAGTACCTACCAAATATATCGCCAATATAATACGGAGTAGTTATAGAATAAAAAGTGGCAAAAACTTATGAAATTCAATGACAAATATATTGGCAATAAATTTGGATTAATAAAAGATTGAAAATTCCAGTGCTTCTACCGCATTACCGGTATCTAGGGCTGTTAACAATTAACAAACCGGGCTTTTATCGAACTATTCGAGTTCGAGCTTGGTTTCGAATCTAACGAGCCAAGTTTAACGAGCTTTCAAACTCGAACCCGAGCTGAGTGTTAAGTTCGAAAACTTAATCGAGCCGAGCTCGAACATAATACTATAATAGTGTTCGGCTTGGTTCGAGCTTGAGCCTATTGAACACCCTGAAATTATAAATATAATATAATATATATATATATATCAAAGTTTAAATATAATTAGCATGACTTTATGAATTTAAATATGATTATTAACGAACTGAATACTTGTCGAATAATTCGAGCACAAGCCTATAAGCGAGCATCACCTAAAATTTTAAATTCGAGCATATTTTTCAAGCTTATTGAGCGCTCGGTTCGAACATGAGCCTTATTATTTGTAAAGCTCGCCG
The DNA here is from genome assembly GCA_945859875.1 of Cuscuta europaea. Taxonomy (NCBI): domain Eukaryota; kingdom Viridiplantae; phylum Streptophyta; class Magnoliopsida; order Solanales; family Convolvulaceae; genus Cuscuta; species Cuscuta europaea. The sequence goes on along the minus strand of CAMAPE010000011.1, from coordinate 2,455,663 downwards.
AGCTCGAACCCGAACACCCCTATTACTGAATCGAGCCAAGCTTGAGCTCTGGGTGTTCGAACTCGACTCGGCTCGTTAACAGTATTACAGGCCGAAGCGGATCAGCCTCAAATATGCTTGCAAGTGTAGTTTTTCTTTTATGATATTTGTGCTTTGTTCGTTCTAATTGTGTAAGTGGTGGGGTCTTACACCTCTTGTTCAAAATATGAATAGTCAAATGTGATCGTTTGAGGGGTGAAATGTATAATGTGGGCGAGGAGTACATTTCACCCTTCAAATGACAACATTTACAACAATTTGGACAATTGAGGGGTGACATTTACAATCTCAGAAATGTGAGTTTGATATTTCAATATGATGACTATTTCATATATTAAAAATGCAATTTTCCGACTTATTAATCTTGTTTTTCACATTAACAAGCCAACTTGTTGACACATGTGACCTTTTAAGGTTATACCATTGGGTCAAATTTGATTTCAAACTCACGATTATTTAATATTTAGATATAATTAAACGATTATTTATAAACTCACGATTATTTAATGTTTTGAGAAATAGTTTTGATGAATATATATATATATATATATATATATATATATATATATAGAGAGAGAGAGAGAGAGAGAGAGAGAGAGAGAGAGAAGATCAGATGAGAAGTTCCCCTTAAAATGAGAAGTGAGAAGTAATCCTAGTCCTTGAATTTGCATGTGATCTTACAACGCAGTAAACTTATAGATTGAAAACATGAACTTATAATCGATAAATCGTAACTTATAAAGCTCTCCATCATAATTATGAAAATGCCACCGCGTCAAAAAAATTTCAAGGTTTCTGCAGTTACTTTTTGCGGTGACATTTTCGTAATTATTTTGTGGGGTCTATAAGTAATGAGTTATTGGTTAAACGTTCCTGTTTTCAGTCTATAAGTTAGCTTCGCAGTTTTTCAGCCTAAGTCACTTCACATCTGATCTGCTCCATATATATATATATATATGTGTGTGTGTGTGTGTGTGTGTGTGTGTGTTTTGGTTCAAATAAGAACACGATCTTAGGAGAGAAATGAGAATGAATCTGGACCGTTAGATTTGCTTTAAGTGAAATTAAATGTGCATTAGATGAAACTGTAATGTGCATTAGGTGAAATTGAAATGTGCAGCACAAATGGTACGATGCAGTGACATTATGTGAAGCTGAATTGTGCATTAGTTGACATTGAAATGTTATTTTTGTACCTTTTATTTCGCACATTTAAGTTTCATCTAATGCACATTTGAGTTTAAATTTTTATTCTTCACATTTCAATATTATTTAATGCACATTTCAATTTCAACAAATGCACAATTCAGTTCCACATGATACAATCCAACGGTCTAGATTCATTCTCATTTCTCTCCTGAGAGGTTGTTCTTACTGGAACCCTCATTTCACTTCATTATATATATATATAATGAAGTCATTGATGATAACTGTGATTTTATAGATATGTTGTTTTAAATAATTGATTATTTTTCATTTAAAGTGTTGATCTATTATATAATAATAGTATTATACGAAGTATATAATTTCCATAATTCCATTAGAGAAATGGTTCCAAATAGGACCACAAGTTTCTAGGGCTGGGACTTGGAATCGTAAAACCGTGAAAACCGATCTGAACCGAATCGAAATTTCCGGTTCGGTTCGGTTCCTATAATTTTGGACTTCAGCTTTTTCGGTTCGGTTCCTATAGTATTTCATCGGTTCGGTTCCGGTTCGGTTCCAGTTCGGTTCTGGTTCCTAGCCAGGAACCGAACTTCTTATACATTGCATGAGTAATCTTCATTTGAGGTTCTTCTGGATGGAATTTTTTGATGAAATTTTGTGAGCTTGTTGTTCATAAAATAATGATTATGTCCACCAAATTTGAGCTTAAAATGAAACCGGGAAGTCAGTTAAAATAATCATTGAAAAGCATTACACCAAAAAATATATAAAAACACAATGTTTTTCAATATTTTATTTAACTCACTTCCCGATTGCATTTTGAGCTAAAACTTGGTATATATAATCTACATTTCATGTAGAACATGCTCACAAAAGTTTATCAAAAATTTCTACATGGAAGCACATCAAATGGAGGTGGCCAGACGGCGTTCCGGGCAGAAAATTTTTGTCAAAAAAAAAATTGTTTTGCATAATGTACCTTATATATTGTGGATCACGTCAATCCGAGTAGTTGTTATTTTAATACTTTAGTCCACTTTTATATTTATTGTTTTTTGTAATTGTATATTTGGTATTAGAGTTAACCTCAAAAAGGAATTAATATTCTATTAATTACGTTGTTTATTACTACGTACTTTTTACTTATTGTGCATTACTAGTAGAAGAATATATATTATTTTGGGGTTGAACTATCTGCTATTGGATGTGTACTTTGGAGCTATGGAACCTTTTTGCTTGACGGTTGATGCCTATTTTAAACCGAGATTTTTGTTAAGTTTAAATTTAATGTTGCACTTGCATTTTTTTTATATTTGAACATTAAGATATCATGCATGTATAATGTAATGGTCATAATTTCATGATTTAAAATTTGAATTTTCTTATGTAATTGAAGGTAAAATGGGTTCATTTTAGGATAATAATAATATTTTATAAGGAACCGAAAAAACTTCAAATGTGTTCATTTGAAGTTTCGGTATATACTTAAATAGGATCTAGGAGTTTTTAACTCCTAAATAGGACTAAATTTTTCCGTTTTTTCCAAAATTGCCCCTATTTTCTATGCTCTCACGCCAAACCTTATTTCTCCCCAACAGCCTCACCAAACCCTCTCTCTCCTTCATCCATAGCTAAGCAGGACAGCTTCAAGTCTTCAAGGTCCAGCGACGTACAAATTAATGGAGGAGTTGTCGATGTGGCAAGATAGATCGAGAAGATGTGGCGTTGCAGCAGTCTGGCGGTGCAACGGTTTGGCGGGAGGTCATGGCGAAGATCTTGCAGATCTGCTCCTTTTCCTCCTCTCCTCCTCTCTTTCTTTTCTCCTCTTCTTTTCTTCTGTCGCAATTCTTTTTCTCTATCTTCTACTTGATTTTGTTTGGCAGATCCGTTTCTCTTGATTTTGTTTGGCGGATCCATTTTCATCTTGATTTTGTTTGGCTTCACAATGTTTTGTTGTCTGCTTTTCTTATTTTCGTTTTGCTTCGTAATGTTTCTTTCTAAGGAGCATTTCCTAATTTCCTTTTCAGAATTGTAATACTCCATTACTATGTAAAATTATAATGTTAATTATTTATTTATTAATACTTATTCAATTCATTTCGTTTAGCTTTAATTTATACCATCAAGATAATTAATACTTCTCTGTGGGTGTTACTCCTAATGTTATGACATTGTTATAAATGTTTGTTTCCACTTTCATTGTTATTCTTATAAATGTTTGGTTCCACTTTCATTGTTATTCTTGTGACATTGTTATTGAAATTTTTATGACATTGTCATTGACATTCTTATGACATTGTAATTTATACTGTTTTCTATTGACATTCTTATGATGTTGTCATTGACATTATTATGACATTGTCATGTTTTTGATCGACATTCTTATGTCATTGTCATTGACATGAAATCAGTCACAATAAAGATTACTTTAGCATGAAGGAATATTTTTGTCAAAATAAATAATGACTACTTTCTAAAAATAAATCTAATTGGATGAATCTGTAAAATAAAACAACAACAACAAAAGTAAAGAAGCAAAAATAGAGTTCCATTGAGCGGTCTACTTTTAAAATTCCAAATTTGAGCTTTGGATCAGGTTAGCATGCGAAATCAATTTAGGGGCTTCCCTTCCCCAAGTATATGAGGTTCTAATTGAAACTATATGAGCTTTGTTGACATCTTGAGTACTAACTTACCAAAATCACCTTAAAATAAAGTTCCCAAAATTTCTTGCCAAGCGGCAAACATTTACGATTTTTCCCCATTCTTTTTCGAACTGATATTGCGATTAAATAAATTGCAAATAAGGAAACTCTTATGCTTATTAACGGAGGATAGACGTCGCATTACGATATGATCTCATTGGTTAAAAAAATAGAATGTACCAAAACACCTCATAAATGTACGATAGAATATACCTGGGTGTATGCCATAGATCCAGATAATTTTGTAATTTTCATCAACTTTGAACACATTTAATACGAAGTACTACCTTCGTTCCACTAACATTGGAACGGAAGAAGTGACACGGTTATTAAGAAAAGTATGTTTATGTGCTTGATAATGAATTGATAAAGTAAGAATGATTAAGAGTAATACAAATTTTACCAAATATAGTATGAGACAATCTTAGTAGAATTTTCCGAAAAGGTAAAATCGGGAAGGGAGTACTTTTTAACTAACTCAGCTCCCTATGCAATCGATCATTCCTACGCAAATCCCACACACGTATCTCATTTTTCTTTTCTTTTTTTTTTCTTTTATATCCACAATCCCTATAACTCATATGGAGTATCTAAGTTGAATCTTTCGTATTCAAAATGGGATACAATTTGATCTAAAACATATATCTTCCTCTCATTAGTAATGTTTCGATTTTTCTATATTGACTCATAATATGAATGCACACTAGCTATTCGAAAAATTCCAAAGTGAATGTTAAGTTATTTTTTGATGGAATATCTTATTATTGTTGCACTTGTATACAATTTGTTGCATATTTTTTTCATAATAGTTCTTGACTTCTTGTTATGATTAGGTTTCTCTACATTTACGATTTTATCAAATTATAAATGTTTTTTTGTTATGCATTAAATTAAATTTGATGTTTAAAGAATTTTGAAATGGTTCATCTATGCTTTCCAAAATTTATTTTTTTCTATAAAAATTAGTAAATATAACTAATTTTATTAATTTAAAGTGTAATATGTTTAATTAATTCGTAAGTAGTATTGGAATGAGTACTTCGTTACACGTACTAAAATGAGTATAATGTGTAAAATAAATGTCCAGGTGACAAACCTGGAGACCGTTAGGGTCACTGCTGTGAAAGAAGGTAGAGAGTTGCAGAAGAAGCTCGTGATGCTGAGGTTGCTCACAAGGCCATAGAGGACCTGAGAAAGAAGGTGGAGGAGGCCGGAGCTGCTACTTCCGTTCAGGCCTTTAAGGTCAGGGTGGAGAAAGTCATGATCGCCCATCGAGCTGAAATTGCGGTTGCTGACCCCAGACTAGGCTGGGCGATGAAGGGGCCCCGCCCTATGTTACGAATTAGGACGATTCGCTATGCAGCAACCTGTCTATCAAGCTCTGAAAGAGCGAGCGGAACCCTTCCTTCTCCGCTCAGCTCAATCCAGAAGCCCCCCAGGGTGGCCCTGCTCCGGAAGCTCTTGCCCCTCAGCTCCTCCAAATGGTAATTAATTTATTAATCTTGATTGCTGCTTTTACTGTGTTCTTTGACTTGGGGTTCTCTTCCAGCCATATCTCTGGTTTTTCTGGGGGTTTGATAGCCTGAGGGTAGTTCGTCACCTTAGTTACTATGCTCCCAATTTAGGAACGGCCTCCAGGCTGACTCAACTCCCTCGTCGGAACAATTAATTTTGCAGCCCAAGAGCAATTAAATCACCCCTACTTATATAGGAGACTCTGTTCGTCCGTCGTCATTTGGGTTGGTTCCCGGTGAAACTTTTGATGATTTTTTTTTGCATCTTCTTCATTAAGTCTAGTTTACTCATTCCAAATTTCAGCTAAAAATTCAATGGGAAGACAGTCAAATGAATTTTTGAATATAACTGCGCAGTTAAACAACGCTGTGCATTTCAGAAAATCATTTGACTGTCTTCCCGATTGAAATTTTATCTGGAATTTGATATGGGTAAACTATACTTAATGAAGAAGATTCTCAAAAAAAAATTATCAAAAAAATCCACCAGGGCCTCCTCAAACGGCGACGGACAGATAGAGCCTCCTATATAAAGGGGTGATTTGTACTACCTTCGTCCCGTTAGAAGGTTCCCATAGCAAAATGACACAGTTGTTTAGGCAATAATTAAATAAAATACTTCGAGTATATTTTGAGAAATAATTTTAATAGATATATGTTGTAATGTAGTTAGTATTATTGATAACCCTGATGTTATAAATGTATTATTTTTAATACCTAATGATTAATTTGACACTTAAAATTGTTAATTGTTTCCTAAAATGGAAATGTGAACCTTCTAATGGGACGTTCAAAAGAGGAAAGTGAGAACCTTCTAATGGGACAGAGGGAGTACTTTTTAAGTTAGTTCGAGGGCCTATTTGTCTCTTTTCCCTTTGATTCTATAAGGCCCATCCCAGTTCTTGTCAAACTTTCCCCTTCTAGAGGTCAGCTAGAAGTTCTCCTTCTGAGGACTAAGTTCTCAACATCAAACAGTATGTATCTGACCTTAACATCATGATACTCTTTCACTTGACGTCTATAATTTTCAGCTCTGGTGAATGCTTGATGTGCTTATATTTTACACACTTTTTAGGCTTAGTTTGTTTTTCGAAAGCAGGTGGCTTATATTAATAAGAAAGAACGTACGCAGGGTACAAACAGAGAAATAATCCATAGTCTACCGTCTGTCCTTGAACCAGACTTAGAATATGTCACCTCTAATGAAGCACCCAGATTCGTTGATCCTAAATTGGGCGTACTTGAGCCAATGACTAGTAAACTAAGTTCTCCATCACCTGACCTAGGTTCTAGAGTCTTGACAAAGATAAAAGAAGCTAACATCCTAAACAAACCGATAGACCTAACAACCAAAATGATAATAAGAAACCAAATGACAAAATAATAATAATAACTAAGACGAAAATTTTCACGGACTCTAGCACCTCGTACAACCCATAGCGGTGGTTCAGGAGGAGGCTGTATCATTGGTACCACTCTAATTGCACCTCCATTGTCGATCGAAATCTGGCCTATTCGAATCTCGTGCAACTCTCCTTGTCCCACATACTTCTCGCCTGGGCACTCCTCCTTCGCTTCATGCTGGCCGCCGATTACCTGCTGATTCGAGCCGTTCGTCACCATCTTCTATCCTCTGCTTCCGTTCGCCTTGCACGAGCCGCACCAGATCGGCGGAATTGCCAAACCCTACGAAGAGGGAAGAGTCCGCCGCTTTAGTTTTACTTTTAGGCTTAGTTTGTTGATAATTTTAGTTATTAAAGTTATACTTTTGTACATATTTTTATTATTTGTCGTTAATTCTTATTAGTGCGCTCTTATGCGTGTATTTTGTATTTTCAGGTACTTTTGATGTTATTTGGATACATTTGGCATGAAGAAATGAAGCAAATAAAAGTTCATGTTGGAGGATAACAAAAGTGGAATTTCTTTTAAAGCAAATAAGTAGTAAATTGGAGAAAAATAGCAAAAACTAAGAAAGGTGGAGATGAGATTCGAGCTCTGGTCATTTTGGCAAAGAAGAACATATTCAACCAATGAGCTAAATGAACCAAGTTGAAGTTTTTTTGTTGGAATTTCTTATACATTGTTTAAGCCCAGCACTGAAAAAAAGAATAAAAGGAAGATGACTGGTTTAGAACCCGCGACTTCAGATTTGGAATAAACACCCGTCACCGTTGCACTATTGTACAATGTTGGAACATTACTGCGCTTTTCTGTACATAAACTTATTTGTTCCGTAAATTCCAGCAATTAATCATTAATCACCTTATCATTATATTGCCTTAATCCTTCTTCCACCACACATAACTTCGAACCATTATCTCTCTACACCTCCCAGAAATATTTCCTCTTCCTTCTCTCTTCATTTCTCAACCCTAAATCATCAACCCATCTTCAACCACAATTAATCACTTTCTCATCCAAGATTAAGTCCAGATTAGCATCAAAGCTCTAAGGATTGTCATCTAGCATAAGTTTGATCTTCCTTATCTCATTAAATCTTGTACTTTAGTCATGAATTCATCTATTTCTATGCTTCCCAACACGTATAGCTAAATAAATTTGGGGCTAGAAATTGGTTAATCAATTGTTCTTATCATGTTTTAATTTGTATTAATCTTAATTGTTAAGTTTGTTCTATTTAGATTGTTGTGTCCAGAAAACTAATTATGTTGTGTTTGTGATATATATTATGAGTACTCAATCATAAACATATTGTCTGTTAAATACATAAATGAACACTTTCTGAACACATCGTTAAACTTCTTTTACCTTGTCCTAGATTGAAGTTTTTCGAGATAATTTAATTATTTAATTATATTATTTACACCACGGGGTTGGATAAATAATATAGTTAATAATTAAGGTTGTCGTTGCACTTAAACAACTAGTCTCGTTTTGGCCATCACTGAGAAATGTTGACTAGTTACTTATTTTAGGTTACTTGTGTTGGGTCCTAAAATATCTATCTATAACTTTTCACAATCTAACTAAGAATAAAATTAGCAATTATGTCTTTCAAATGAACATTGAACAATTAGTTGCCAATTTCTACCCCTACTTACTATTGGTTTAACTTTGTGTTGATAAAAATCTATTCTCTAAATCACTTTTATTTAATTACTTTTCCAAGCAAACAAAAATCAAAAGAAACACATTCCCAACTTTAATCCTTAGTTTGTGTTTAATTATTTTATTTCCCGCTTCTCTGTGGTTCGACACCCTACTTCCTTGGGTAAAAAAACAGTTGTGTGCCCATTAGATGCTACACACTAACTTGGCGCCGTTGTCGGGGAAGTGGTCTTGAAAAAAAAGTGAAAGCATAAACTTTCGATTTTAGTTATTGTAAATTGTGTGTTTATTATTTTGTTGCTATCTTGTTTACTTTTGCAGGTTTCAAAAAAAGTGATTAATTAAAGTTAAAAAAATGGATTGTGATTAAAAGGATTGGAGTTGAACTTGTTGACTGAACATATCTGGACATTCTAACCATTGAACATATTGTTACATTTTAATTCAAAGGATACTCTGCCTATATGGTTGGACCGCTTACTTGTACATTATAATTCAAAGGATACTCCGCCTATATGGTCGGACCGTTAATTTTTCTTTTTATGGTGGTTCAAACCCCAATTTTTTAATTTCCGCACTTATATTATCGCAATTTAATTTCCGCACTTTAATTTCAGCATTTTTTTACTTTGCATCCCCAAGCTTGTCGGTCGTGTCCGCTTGTTGGTGGAGTGCACTTTTTATTTTTATTTTTTCTTAATAATCCCCAGACTGTCGGCACAGCTGCATCTTGGTGGAGACTGCATTTATTATTGTAGCTATTTTTTTCCCTCAAGTCACCATATCTGTCGGCCTAGCCGCATCCTGGTGAATTACTCTATATATTCATACTGCTTTAAGGGATCACTAGTCTTATTCGGTTTATATTGACCACGTGCGAACCTTAATTAATTAATTCCGCATTTTTTTTCTCATCACTCTCTCTCTTTCCCCAATCCCAATTCCCTTCTACTTATGCTCACACGTTCACGTGGTGCGAATTGTGAATTCTTATTCTTCTTTGACATTGAAAAGCACATGTGTGAACAGAAAAAAATAAAAAAAATGTCAAACGATGTTGTTGTTAATGAGTAGGTACCCGATCAACAAATCATGGATCAGGTTATGAGGACTAGGAAACCGTTGTATGATTATGTTACGCCTCCTGTGGATGAGCATGACAATGTTATTCCACTGGAGGTTAACATGAATCACTTTGAAATCAATCCTGCTATCATCCATATGGTTTCAAATGATCAATTCAGCGGAGCGCCAACGGAGGATCCAAACAATCACATCACAGAGTTCCTTCGAGCTTGCAACACCTTCAGAATCAATGGTGTGCCAACTGATGCTGTCAGATTACGTTTGTTCTCATTCTCTCTACGGGATCGAGCTCAGAGTTGGCTTGACTCTTTTCCAGACACTCACTTCACCACTTGGGATCAACTTCATGGTGAATTTCTCAAAAGATTTTTCCCGCCACCTAAAACGGCGAAAATCTGGAGAATGATTCAAAATTTCAAACAAAATCCCAATGAGCCCCTCTACGAGGCTTGAGAAAGATTCAAAGATCTTCAACGACAGTGTCCACATCATAACATCCAAAACTGACACTTGATGACGGCTTTCTATGAATGTAACAACCGTCCCCAAACGGCCATTACCATACTTAACATAAATAAGACTCAATATACAAAGCGGAATATTACAAAATACAAAGTCTCGTCATGAAACTTTATTTCTTATATACATAAGAAAACTCCATAACTGAAATGTCAAAGACCAACAACAATCACGCTTAACACAAAGTCATCACACCTGATCAGGATTTTTAAAACAAAACATAAAACAACTCATAAAAGTGTCATATTAAAACAACAAAACATGAGACACAGCTAGGTCGTTTCTGTTAACCCATCCACAACCTCGTCACCCGGCCCGAACATTCTCTCAGGCTTCCACTCTTCATTCATTACCTATACATGAGACACAAGAGAACAAAAGTCTCGTAAGCAAAATTTGCTTAGTAAGTCACCATTACATCCACTAAAATAACGGAGTCTTAGCTAGCCATAATTAGATACATAAGCTAGAATACTCCACACCTAGCATATTCACACACATATTCATATCATGCAAAGCATAACATCACGTAACGAAATCTAAAAGATTTCCTCATTCATCATTCTTTCTTCCTATTTTGCTACTTGACTTAATGAGCCCGTAGCTCGTGTCCTGGCCGCAGCCATCAGAAGTAATCCCGGGACTCCCTGCGGAAGGAGATCCCGCTTCGTTCAGCTCAGGTAATTACTTGGGGGAACGGCTACCTTAAAACATTTCTTATCATTCATTAGATATCATTATCATCACAACTTTCATTCATTGTTGGATTCCATATAAATCCAACCTAACCATAAACATAGAACTTGGATACCTTACATTGATAACTCAACAAGTTCTCCATCAACATCACCTATCAATATATACACGTAACATGGCATTCACATAATATCATACCATACAATTTCAATTATTCGAGCCAACCTATCCAATTCATAGGTAGCTAGACTTCCATTTCTTTTCATTTCAAACTATCATGTATAGGTGGTGATGACTTACTTGATTCACGTGGAGTTTTTACCCTTGATCGTGCGTATAAAGCGTCCACGGGCAACGGTTCTTCGATTGAGCAACTATATACATTGTTTACATTTGATCAACAAAACCTCATGTTAAGTATTTGTGGAGGCGTCCTTGTTGTTACATTTGCCGAAAGGTACTTGAGGGAAAAGGAGTAACTGTGGTTGTTATGCTGAAGGCGTCCTTGTTGCGAGAGTTTCTTTTCATTGGTTGTTTGCATTCTGGTGTTGCCGAGGGGGGCTGTCAGTCCCCCATTTCTGGAGGCTTTTGTTGATGCTTTGAGAAAATTTTTAACTTCCTGTGATTTCCCGAAGGGTTTTCCAGTCCCCCACTCCAGCATTCTGGTGTTGCCAAGTGTCGCCTTCGGTATAGTTGCATCCTCAAGGGGAACGACTTCATCCTCAGCGTAATGATGCGAGTGGTAATCTGAAACACTTGGTGTCATGTTCCATATTCTGCCCCGGTACTTGGTACAGAGGGCTCATTTTAATGTAAAAACACACTTGGTGTTTTTCCCCAATTGTAGTTGATTCGAAGATTCCTCCTTAGCACTTGGTGCCGAGGGCTTGCGTTCCCTTCATTTATCTTGAAGCCTTATCTTTAAGAGAGAAGGCCTTGGGCTGGTAGATTGTCTGAGGGCTTGGCCGCTCGTATGCATGTTTGTACTTGGTACTTGGTGTCCCAACACATATTCATTTTTGTGAAAAATAGGGGGCCTTGGGTCGTTGGACAAGTACATTCGTGAGTTATGAGGGCTTGGCCACTCACATATTACTGATAGAATTTGACTAGGTGATGTACATTCCAATGCCTAGGGACCTCGATCCCATTGGGGCGTTTTAGCTTGTAAGTTCCTGGTTTGATGATGGCTGCGACAATGTAGGGGCCCTCGAACTTAGGTGCTAGCTTTCCACCCTCGGTGGGTTGGTTGGCTTCCCTTCTTCTTAGGACGTAGTCTCCTACTTGAAATTCTCGGGAGCGGACCTTCGCGTCGATGTAGCCTTTAACTTGACTTCGGTAGTTCTCTGCCTTTAGGAAGGCTTGTTCTCGGCGCTCCGAGATTAAGTGGAGGTTGAGAGCCATATTGGGTTCGTTGACCGCAGTCTCGTATTGATCTACCCTTCGGGTGGGGAGAGTTACCTCGATGGGAGCTTTAGCTTCGAATCCATAGCACAGGGAGAAGGATGTCTCGCCAGTTGCCCTTCTGGGGGTTGTGCGGTAGGCCCATAAGATGTTGTGAAGTTCTTCTACCCAGCCTCCCCCTTCGGATTCCAGCTTCTTTTTTAACCCCTCCAGTAGAGTTCGGTTGGCGTTCTCCACTTGACCATTGCCTTGAGGGTAGGCAATTGATGAGAAGGTGTGCTTGATGCCCCATGCTTCCAGGAGGGCGCAGAAGGGCGCTGCCTCAAATTGAGTCCCATTGTTGGAGATGATTTGCTGGGGGACCCCGAACCTTATGAGGATATTTTTGAGAACGAAATGGCGGCACCTGGCCTTGGTAATGCTGGCGAGGCGCTCCGCTTCCACCCATTTGGTGAAGTAGTCTATAGCCACGATGATGTACCTGTTGTTGGAGGTACCCCTCGGTAGTGGCCCTACTAGGTCTATGCCCCGTCTGGAGAAGGGTACGGCTGTGCTGATGGGGGCGTAGTTAACCGTTGGCCTTCCGGGAGCCTTCTGAAAGTGTTGACAGGGGGTGCACCTTCGAGCAACATTTGCACAACCTCAGGCCATTGTAGGTCAGGAGTAGCCTTGGACTATGAGCCTTCGGGACATAGAGAAGGGTCCCTGGTGGGCTGAGCAAGTGCCACTGTGCACTTCCTCCATTGCAACTTCGGCTTCATCCTAATGAAGACATCGGAGTAGTGTGCCGTTGTAGGATCGTTTGTAAATCCTTCCGTTTTCGAGGGTGTATCTGGGATCCCTCAGCCTTGCTAGTTTGGCGCGGGCTTCATCCTCGGGCAGTTGCCCTGTGGTGATGAAGTCGATGATGTCCGAGATCCAGTCTTCCGATCTCTATTGTATGTCCATGACGAGGTTGACGTGTATGCTTGAGAGGTTGAGTTCCTCTATCCTTGAGATCTTTGAGAGGTGTTCCGGAGACTCATCCGAGAGTTTGGATAAGATGTCGGCCTCAGAATTTAGAGCCCTCGGTATTTGAGTGATGGAGTGAGCCTCAAATACCTTGAGCAATTCTTTGGCCGCTTCCTTGTACTGCTTCATTCTTCCTTCCTTCGCCTCATATTTTCCAGAGATCTGGCCGACTACTTGCTTGGAATCACACTTTACGTGGATCATCCTTGCTTTGAGGTTGCCTGCCAGCTGAAGGCCACAGAGGAGGGCCTCATACTCTGCTTCGGTTTTGGACACTTTGAAGGAGAAGCGAATGGCATATTAGGCACAGAAGCCTTCGAGTGTGATGAGAACAATGCCTCCCCCGCACGCTTTTGCTGCCGAGGAGTCGTCTGTGTAGAGGGACCACGATTCGCCCAAGGGTGTCGGGGTCTCCTCGTCCATCGCGAACCTCGTTGTGCATTCTGTCACGAAGTCTGCCAGGGCTTGGCCCTTGATGGCAGGCCTCGGCCGGATGTCGATGTTGTATTGATTGAGGAAGATGGTTCATTTCACCATTCGGGAGGAGCTGGTGGGGCTCCTCATTAAAGCGCCGAGGGGTTGGTGTGTGAGGACCTGGACCGGATGAGCTTGGAAGTAGTGGCTTAGCTTCTTGACGGTCCACACGATAGCTAGTACTATCTTCTCCACGGGAGAATACCTGAGTTCTGCCTCCCTAAGGGTCTTGCTGACGTAGAAGATGGCATGTTGGATGTCGTCTTCCTCCCGGATAAGTACTAAGTTGATGGTCGCAGGGCTAACGCCAAGATAAAGATATAGTGTGTCCCCTACCTTAGGCTTGGAGAGCACAGGGGGTGAAGACAAGTATTGTTTAAGCTCGTCAAAGGCTACCTGGCATTCAGGAGCCCATTGGAAGCTGGCGGTCTTTCTCATGATCTGGAAGAAGGGAAGGGATTTCTCCGTTGATTTGGATAGGAAGCGGTTGAGGGCTGTCAGGCGGCCCGTCAACCGTTAGACCCCTTTCATGTTGCGTGGGGGTTCCATATTGATGATGGCCTGGATTTTCATTGGGTTGGCCTCGATACCCCTTCGGCTTACCATGTAGCCCATAAACTTGCCTCCTTGCACGCCGAAGGTGCATTTCTTCGGGTTCAGTCGAAGGTTAAATTTCTGCATGATGGCAAAGATCTCCCGGAGGTCATCGGCGTGGCTTGATGATCATTTGCTTTTGACGATCATGTCATCGACATATGCCTCCATGGTGCGTCCTAGGACGGCTTGAAAGACTCTGGCCACCATCTGGGTGTAAGTGGCGCCCGAATTCTTTAGGCCAGAGGCCATAACCAGATAGCAAAAGATGCCTTCGAGAGTCATGAAGGTTGTTTTCTCCACGTCTTCCTCATGCATATATATGTGGTGATATCCTCGGAAGGCATCGAGGAATGACATGATCTCACAGCCCGCCGTCTCATCTACCAATTGATCGATGTTAGGCGAGGGGAAAGGATCCATAGGGCAGACTTTGTTGAGGTCCGTGTAATCCACGCACGTGCGGAAGGTGGGTGGCTTTTGTGTGAGACCACGTTAGCCAGCCATGAAGGGTATTTCACCTCCTGAATGTGTTTGATGGAGAGGAGCATGTCAACCTCTTTCTTCACGAAGTCCCTCCTTTCGGCCGAGAGAGGCCTTCTTCTCTGTTGTACTGGTTTTGAGGAAGGGTCCACAGCTAGGCGGTGAGAGCTTCTGGTTCCCCCTTGAGTACCCGATGCCCCTTCAGCTGGGAACTTAAGGCATAGGTGCTTCATGGAGATGATTGCCTCCGAATCCTCGAGGGCAGGCCGGTCGAGGATTATGTTGTGGACGCAGTCGATATTGACAACGACGAACTCTACTTCGAGCTTGGCTCTGTGGATCCCGTCGCCAAAGAGTACCGGGAGGGATATTATCCCCTCAGAATCTATGGTGTCCCCGGTGAAGCCGGACAGAGGGGTCCGGATGGGCTGAAGGGAGTCCCTCTCCAAACGCAGCTCCTTGAACGTGCTGAGGTACATTACGTTGACGGAACTGCCTATGTCAACGTAAGTTCTATAGACAATGGTGTTATTGATCTCACTCTGGATCAATAACGCGTCCCTGTGAGGGGATGAACCCGGGGGAGGTCAGCGTTGGTGAATATAATGGGCTCCTCCCTCAACCGCTTTACGGGGGCATATGAGTGACTTACCCCACGTAAAGGGATTGCGTCCACTTCTTCCTCTGGCAGGTGGAGTGTCCCCCCGTGTTGCCGCCGGTGATCATGTGGATGTGGCGCTTCTTTTCCTGGCACTGGTTGTACCCTTCTTCTTCACTGAGGTTACCGATCTCCCTCTTCTTACCCTTTGGGTCTCTGAGGGGGATGGTGTTCGGGTTGAACAAAGCATTTGCTTTCGTAGGGGGCCCGTGGTGGGGAGAACCCCTGACGAACTGGGACAAATGACCCGCTTGTATCAGCCTTTCGATGGCCGCCTTCAGCTGATGGCAGTCATCGGTCATGTGCCCTTGATGGCGGTGAAAGCGACAGTACGGATCATTAGGGTTGATGGCATATACCTCTGGGGGGTGCGAGAGTCTCGCTCCACAAGGCCCCTCTCCTCGACGTAGTACAGAATGACGCTGATGGGGTGCGTCACGGGTGTCCGAGGGTGCTCCAGGAGGACGGACTGCGCCCAGGCCTTCGGGTTATTCTTGTGACCTCCCCCAGGTTTTGCTTGGCCATGCCAGGGGCGATCGCCGGAGGGTGTTGGACCCTTTGATTAGTGGAGTGGAGCTCCCGGTCCCCAGTGGTTCCTGTCATCCGGCCTAGGGCGCTATTGTTCGGGGTTTTAGTGACACCTCTCCACCTCCTTGGCATCCGCGTATTGGTCTCCCCGCTGGAGGGCCTTGATATAATCGCGGGGAGGCTCGATAATAAGGCTCCTCGAAAAATTACCAGTGCGGAGGACCATCTGCAGAAGAGCCATAAGGGTCTTGTCGTCGACGCCATCGACTTTGTCCGTCTCTAGCCTCCAGCGTTCAAGGAAATCCTGGAGGGTCTCTTCCTTCTACTGCCTTACCGTTAGTAGGTGGGAGAAATTCTTTTTTGACCGGTGCCTTCCTGCAAATTGCGTCAAGAAACGCTGGGCGAGTTCTTGTCACGAGTCGATGCTGCCTTCAGGCAATCGGTTGAACCATTCATACGTCGGTCCTTCCAAGGTGGAAAGGAACCAACGGCATAAATATTCGTCTGATGCCCCCATCATCATCATGTTGTTCTGATACATGCTATAGTGTTCCTGGGGATTCGTCTTCCCTTCGTAGGGCTTGATGAGTTGCCCTCGGTACTTCTCCGGAATTTGGGCCACCAATACCCTTGGGGTAAATGGCGTCCTTGTCCGGAGTTGGATGACGGGTTCCCCATAGCCTTCAACAATCTTTTTCTGTATCTCGTCCATCTTGGCCAGCATGGCCTCATATTTAGGGTCCGCATGGGAGGCGGAGGCGGTTGTGTGCACTTGGCGGGCCTCCATCTCGTCGAGCTGATGCTGAAGGGCTGCAATGATATCATCCATGGGGTCCTTCGGCATTGGATCTGCCCCCAGAGATTGTACGCGGGTTGAATGAGCCTGGTTAATTTGATGCCTGGCGTCATCACCATGTAACAATCCCTTGCCTTTGTCCCAAGGGGGACGCCTCTCGTCTGCCCTCGAGACAGATCCTCTGCTTTCTTGAGGCCTTTGGAACACTTAGCCACCGAGGCGGTCTTGGACCACTCGGGGATCAAGTGCTCCTCCGAGCCTGTCGAGGGCGGAGGTCCAGGGCCTCTCTTTGTTTGCACCACGCTGGTCCCGGGATTGGACCTCCTGGGAAGCGGTGTCCTGAGCCATGACCCCTTTGTTGTTCTCTATCCAAAGGATAAGGTTTACGAAAGGGGGTGGAAGTGGAGGAGGAACGACGTTCTCCCCAACCTACGGTTGAAGCGGCACCAGAGGGCCAAAGGCTCCAGGATTCTGGGTGAGTGTATGTATGAAGGCAGAAAATGCCGACTGCACATCAATAGTGAGGATCAGGGGGCTTACTTGGTTTTCGCTCCGGTCCTTCCTCCGGGTCTCAATGCCGAGGCGGGCATCGAGAGCATTCTGTTGGAGCTGAAGGCGCAGGTCAGTAGCGACCTGCTCCATTTCAGCGAGGGCTCCGCCTTCGGGAGCCCTGTTGGGGGCTTCTGGGATGTCAACCTCACCGAGGGCCAGGTTCTTGTCTTCAAGGGTCTTGGATTGGGCACAAGTTGCTCTTCCCATTTCGATATGTGTTTTGTGTTTGGTGAAGGGGAGGGTTTCTTACTTGATTGTTCGGACCTGTCAACGAGAGCACCAAATGATGGATAGTGCACACGGGGGTAGCTTATCCGAGGGGTTATTTCAGAGAATAACCTAGAGAGAAGTCAGAGTAATAAGTAAGAGAGTGTGTGTGTATTCGAGTATGAATGTTGTTGTTGTCTAGAATGGAAAGTGGCTGCTATTTATAGTAGCCATAAATGATAGATAAGGACACGTGTCAAACATCTGACGATCGAGGGTCACCTCAAACGGGGTGGCACCGTCATTTGCATGTGCACCACATTAAATGCGGTGGTTGGACGTGACGCCACATTAAATGTGATGGTTGCTTGTCTCTAAAAGGAATCTTTGTTTAGTCTGTTGTATGCCGAAGGCGCATGTGTGGAATACCGAGGGCATGGTACGAATACCGAAGGCTATATACAGCCGAGGGCGTGGAAAAGTCGAAGGCTAACATTTTGCTCATAAATGCTCAGAAGCTTAGCAGGTCCATATCAAGTTGCCTTCTACAATTTGGAGCCTTCGGCCATAGGGCCGAAGGCATTTACATGTGCAACGTGGGCTTCCTAAGTAAATGTGGTGGTTGCTTGTCTCTAAATGGAATCTTTGCCGAGTCTGCTGTATGTCGAAGGCGCAGGTGTGGAATACCAAGAGCATGGTACGAATACCGAAGGCTATATACAGCCGAGGACGTGGAAAAGCCGAAGGCTAACATTTTGCCCAGAAATACTCAGAAACTTAGCAGGTCCATATAAAGTTGCCTTCTACAATTTGGAGCCTTCGGCCATAGGGCCGAAGGCATTTACATGTGCAATGTGGGCTTCCTCATGCTTTGGCCACCTTGTTTGGTCTTTGTGTGTTCATTGGGTGTGATGGGCCCATGTAGGAGGGGCAGGAGTCTGTGGGCCGGGGTCCCTGGGCCATATACTCCATCAGTTGTAGTGCGCCTTTTGACTCTTGACTATCATGTCATCCACATAGGCCTCCATATTCCATCTTAGAACGGTTCTGAAGACCTTGGCGACCATCCTAATGTAGGTTGCTCTTGAGTTTCCTTGCCCGATGACAATTACCAGATAACAAAAGACACCTTCCTAAGTTATGAAGGATGTCTTCTCCGCATCATCTTCATGCATGGAGATCTGGCGATACCCGTGGAAGGCATCCATGAACGAGAGTAGTTCACTTCCAGCAGCATGATCCACTAATTGATTTATACTTGGAAAAGGGAATGGGTCCATTGGGCAAGCTTTACTCAGGTCGATGTAATCTACGCATATGTTGGCCATCCATTCTGGGTATTATACCTCCCTGGTGTGCTTGATCACCGTTAGCATGCTCACTTCTCCCTTCACAAATTCTTGTTTGTCAAGGGACATGTATCTTCTCTTCTGTTTTATGGGAGTTGCTTTTGGGTCTACATTTAGTCAGTGCACATCTATTCCTTAGTCGAGCCCGAGCCTATCCTCAGGTCCCCAAGCAAAGGTTATTCTAAAATATATCAAGACCTGAATTATTCTTGCCCGAAGGTCGACCAGTAGTCCGATGGATGTACCCTGATGGGATGGATCAAGACGATTCAGAGCGGTATAATCACCGTCCCATCCAGAGCGGCATCAAGTAAAAGAAGCGCCATAAGGGGCGAACTTGGCAACCATGTTTATAGCCTGAACAGCCTGTACTCGCCTGACTTTATCATCGATTTTCAACTCATTCTGTTAGCTTTTGAACCAGAACGGGAACTCCAAAAACCTACCTGACCAGTAGCTACATCTTAACTTGTTCTTGTCAACCTGATGTAAAAGACCAGCAAATAAGTGATTGGAAAAGTCATATTCCCGCTCCTAATCGGGTCATGACAGTGGCAGCAATGGCAGGTATTCACGACAGGGCCACGGGAAAACCTCTCAGACCAATCAGCCAAACCAAAGTCCTCGACCAACAAAAAAATTCCAGAACGGGCATGAACTGCTGCCCTGAATAAAAATCACCGCAAGAGGCAGGGGTGCCGTCCGGGTAGTGATTTCTCATTAGACATCTCAATGCACCAGAATCAGCCGATAACGCCCATGGCCACATTATGAAGCCATGCAACTTCAGTACGGGCTCAGATTTCTGCAGGCCCTGTTCGAGCAACCGCTCACAGAATGCCTAGATCTTCTGTTGCTTTCAGTTTTCTATAATGTGTCCCGTTCGAGCTCCATCACTAACCGGCCCTTCGCCAGCCGAATTACTTCTCGACGCTGGTTTAGGGGTTTGGTGGCCCCTGCAAATGTTGGGTAAATGGGCATAGCCGCCCAAGAACTTGCCATCCGGGTTTTCTCGACTGGGAGCTCCGCACAAAAGCCAGTTGCATCAACAGTCGAATGAGGACCATATTAACCCACCTGCTCGATTTTGGAGCATCGAGCCTGTTAGCTAAGATAAGCGGAAGAAGGAAATGAGAGAAGAAAATGATATCATATATCGTATAGAGTTTGGGAAACATATATTTATAGTACATGGATATTAACAGAGCGTAGAAAATATCTAGCTAACTGTCTAACAACTTCTAACAAAGTATTATAAAGCTATAATATGGTACATGCATCTTCACGTAAACTATGCATGGGACTGCATGAAGTGTAGCTTTGGTTGATACCCTCCCTCAAGCTGGATCGTGAATGGAATGAAGACCAAACTTGGAAATACTGTGGTTAAATGGAGTAGGATACAAAGCTTTAGTGAAAGAATCAGCAACTTGATGATCAGAAGGAACAAAAAATAGTTTGATGAGTCCTTCATCAACTTTGATCCGAATGAAATGACAGTCCACTTCTACATGTTTTGCGCGTTCGTGAAAGGAGGGGTTTTTGGCAAGCTGAATGGCTGATTGGCTATCACTGTAAACAGAAAAGGGGAGTTTCACATTGATAGCTAAATCCTTCAGTAAAAACTGAAGCCATTGTAGTTCCCAAGACAGAGATGCTAGAGCTCTATATTCAGCTTCAGAAGATGATCTTGAGATTGTGTTTTGTTTCTTGGATTTCCATGAGATGAGAGCTTCCAAGAAATATACAAAAACCTGTAATAGATTTTCTGGTGGTGGGACATGTGGCCCAATCTGAATCAGAGAAAGCTTGAATGGTGAAGACACTAGAAGATGAGTAGAATAAGCCAAGTCCACGAGAATTTTTGAGATATCTTAGAATTCTTAATGCAGCATTGAAGTGTAGATCTCTTGGATCTGAAACAAATTGACTAAGGTGTTGTACTGCAAATGAGATCTCAGGTCTGGTATTGGTTAGATATATGAGTCTACCAATGAGTCTTCTAAAAGAAGTGGGGTTATCCAATGGTATGCCAGAATCGGGGGTTAACTTGTGTGATGGGTCAAGGGGTGTAGGAGCAGGTTTGCAACCTGTGAGGCCAAATTCATCAATCAACTCTAAACAATACTTTCTTTGATTGATGACTAAACCCTTTGTGGAACGAGCAACTTCCAACCCAAGGAAGTATTTGAGATTCCCAAGATCTTTAATATGGAACTCATGATGTAAATAACTTTTGACTCTGGATATTTCAACTAAGTCGTTTCCAATGATGATGATATCATCAACATATACCAATATTGCTTTGAATTGAGATTCAGATCTTCTAATGAATAAGGAGTAATATGCAGAACTTTGTGTGTATCCAATGTGGGTTAATGCATGAGTGAGTTTCTGATTCCATTGACGACTTGCTTGTTTAAGTCCATAAAGGGATTTTTGAAGCTTGCATACAAGGTCAGGTTTGGGTAAATACAGGTCTGGTGGTGGTTTCATATAAACCTCTTCACAAAGATTGCCATGCAGAAAAGCATTATCTATGTCGAGTTGTTGAATATGCCATTGTTTATGCATGTTATGGATAATAAGAGTCTGAGAGTAGTGAGTTTAGCAACAGGAGAAAAGGTTTCAAAGAAATCAATTCCTTCAGTTTGGGTGAAACCTTTTGCTACTAAACGAGCTTTGTGCCTTTCAATGGAACCATCCGATTTGAATTTAACTTTGTATACCCATTTGCAGCCTACAATTGGTTTGCCTGGAGGAAGACTAATTAGAGACCAAGTGTTATTATCTTGAAGAGCTTTCAGTTCATGATTCATGGCATTTTTCCAACACTCATGTTTGATGGCTTGATTAAAGGTTTTTGGTTCATTCTGAGTGGATATAGCATGACAGAAAGAAGTGTGACTATTCGAACATTTAGAGAAATCAAGATGTGATTCAAATTTGTAAGGAGTAATGGTGGAAGATTTGGAAGAACCACAATAATAAGAACTTAGATAACCAGGAGGTTTTCTAGTTCTAGTATTGGATGAATTAGGAAGATCATTATATGAGGATGGATCAGGATCAATGGATGACTGAGTATGAAAAACAGATTCATGGTTTTCAAAGTTGTAGGAGTAAGAATTGGTGGAATGAGAATTGTGAAAAGGAAAGTCAGTTTCACAAAACATGACATTTCAGGAAATGAAGATATTATGATGGTGTAGATCATATAAAATGTATCCCTTGGTGCAAGTTTTAAAGCCAAGAAAGATACATTTGATGGCTTTGCTGTCAAGCTTTGTTCTTCCAGAAGTTAAGGTGCTTGAAAAGGCAAGACAACCAAAAGATTTTAAGGAATGGAGATTACGTTTCGAGTAATGAAGGAGTTCAAAAGGAGATTTTTTATGGAGAAGAGGTGTTGGTAGTCTATTAATGATATGAGTTGCATATCTAACAACAAAAGACCAAAATTGATGAGGGAGCTGAGCTTGGAACAAAAGAGCTCTGGTAGTGTTGAGGATGTGTTGATGTTTTCTTTCAACTATGGATTTTGTTGAGGACATTCAACATATGAGGTTTCATGTTGAATACCATGGGCTTGATAGAATTCAGAAAGAAGGAATTATTTTCCATTATCTGATCTGATTTGTTTGAGATGACAATTAAACTGATTTTGAATAAGAAGAATGAAAGGCATTAACAAGGATTTGACATCAGATTTTAGCTTGAGAGTGTGAATCCAAGTGAATCTACTGAAATCATCTACTATGGTTAAAAAATATTTGTAACCATCAATAGATGTGGTGGATAATGGACCCCAAATGTCAACATGGATTCTTGGGAAAAAATGAGTAGAAGTACTAGTGCTAACAGGATATGGAAGTCTCTTTTGGCGTGAAAAATGACAAATATCACAATTATGAAATGAAGTAAAAGGAATATCAGTATACTGATGAACTAATTCTTTGAGTACAGTGTTTGATACATGTCCAAGCCTCAAATGGCAAGCTAAAGATGAACAATCAGGAACAGTTTGTTCTGTTGTAGCTTTATTTATTACATGAGGAGAAATAGAAGAAACATCACAAAAAGAAGAAACTATATTATTGGAGGAAGGTAAACAGTATAGTCCTTGAAAATTTTTAGCTAGTCCAATCATCTTCAAAGATTTCTTCTGCAAAATGAAACAATGAAGTTCTAAGAAAAGAACAACATAATTACCAGAAGACACAAGTTTTGGAACAGAAACAAGGTGAGACTCAAACTATGGAACATATAGGACATGTTGAAGAGTTAACTGTCCTATGATGTGTGCCAGAGAACTGAGCTGTGACAGATGAACCATTAGGTAGATTTATATGAATAGGAGGAATAAGATGTAAAAAGTAGAAAAGATCTTTGGATGGGCATATATGATCAGTAGCACCATTATCCATTATCCAAGAGTAAGGATGAGAGAATTTACCAGGAAGTACCAAAGGATTGGTATGAACTTGGTTGACAGTATGTGGAATAGATTGAGAGTTGGGTTGAGGTTGTTGTAGAAGTGCCATTATACCTTGAATTTGCTCTTTGGACAAAGACAGCTGGTCTAAAGGTAGTGTTCCTGCAGAATGTTGCAACTGTGAGTTTGCATTAGGACCTATAGAAGCCATGTTAGCAGATGAAGAACCAGAAGTGTTGTTGTATTTTGATTTGTATCCTAGAGGATAACCATATATTTGAAAGCATGTATACTTTGTGTGATTTGTTCTTCCACATTGCTCACAATAATGGCCTCCTCTACCTCTTCCTCCTGAAGAATTCCTACCACCACCACGGTTGTTCTGAAAATTGCCTTTAGAGTTAGAAGTGCCTCTAGCATATGAAATGTTTGGATGTGGAACCTGAGTTACAACATTGCATGAAGTTTCATTAAATGTGTTTGAGGAAGTGATGGATCCAAATTCTCTTTCATGTTGCAGAATTAGAGAGAAAGCTTTGGTTAAGGTAGGCATTGGGGTAATTATCATGATTTGTGATCTGGTTTGAGCAAAATCTTCGTTCAGGTCTCTAAGAAATTTGATAGTGCATTCATTTTCTCCAGAATGCTACAAAAACAAGTAGTAGAACATTTGCAGATCAAAATGGAGCGAAATTGTTCTAATTCTTTCCATAGAGTTTGAAGTTTAGTGAAATATTGAGTTACTGAAAGAGATCCTTGATGAGTTTGTTGAATTTCCTCAGTGAGGTCGACAATGCGAAACATATCTTCATGTGAGAATCTAGCAGAAAGGTCTTTCCAAATTGTTATGGCCGTTTCAAAATATACAACTGATTCTGCAATATATGAAGTCATTGATCTAATGAGCCAGGCCATAACCATTCAGTTACATCTTCTCCATGGCTCATACAGGGGATCATTGTTGGATGGTGAAGGAAATGAGCCATCAACAAATCGATGTTTGTTTTTCGATTCCAACATTGCGAGCATCTGATGTTTCCATGAATGATAGTTCTTCTCATTGAGAAGAACTGAGACGAGAATAAGAGTAGGATTCTCATTTGGATGAAGGTACAAAGGATTAGAAGGATTTACAAGATGATCCGGAGTAGATTCTAAATTTTTAGAGGTAGATTGAGTGACTACCATGGTGAAACAAGATCAATGCGCAGAGAAACGATGAACATCTGATACCATATTAGCTAAGATAAGCGGAAGAAGGAAATGAGAGAAGAAAATGATATCATATATCGTATAGAGTTTGGACAACGTGTATTTATAGTACAGGGATATTAACAGAGCGTAGAAAATATCTAGCTAACTGTCTAACAACTTCTAACAAAGTATTATAAAGCTATACTATGCTGCATGCATCTTCACGTAAGCTATGCATGGGACTGCATGAAGTGTAGCTATGGTTGATAGAGCCTGTTCGTACTGCTCAGTCGTCACCGGCTGAAATTCTGCCGCCTGACGCTTCAGCCCAATAGGAGGAAATCGCATTCCACTCGCCGTCCGACATCTTTTGCCCGACCCAACGCACATAGCCATCCACCTCGTACAGTCGCACATCCTCCTGGCGCAAATCTCTGATCTCAACATGGTGCATTTCCAGCGGATGGACTAAATCGCTGTCGACCTATGCTCTCGAATCTTCTAAGTGCAGCCAAGGGAAGGAATATGACGCTAATATTAAGGCCCAGTTCGGAAGGAAGCATTCATATGTACCGTAAATTTGGGCTACTAAGTACCATGGGACGAAGGAAAGGACCAGGAGTTTTACGGATCAAATTATTGATTATTGAGCCGGACTAAATTTTCTGGGCCAATAACTTGGCCTGGCAGCTGAAGATCAGCCTATCCAGCTAAGTACCACCATTCATTCACTTGATTTGATGTTAAATAGTACTATTGTTATTATTTATTTTTTATCACTATTATTTATTAGGAATAAATTTTTTCCAAATTAAATAAATACCGAGCGAAGCTCTAGTGATAAGTTCACCATCATTTTAAATTAAATGATTGGTTGTTGTGGGCCTATCGGTCCACCCCCGATCGGCTATAATTAAGGCCACCTATAGTCCCGCTCGACATCAAGTGCTCATCCATTAAAGTAATAATGGTTTAGTTAGTATTGTTACTATTAATTGCACATCACCATTATTTGTTAGGGACTAAAAAATCCCGAAGAAAATAGTGTCGAGCGAAGCTTTAATAAAAAGATCACCATCATTTTATTTAAATGCTTGGTTTTAGTGGGCGCATCGGTCCATCCCCGATCGGCCCAAATTGGTTGACTAAAGCGTCTCCCAAAGGCATTGTCTGATGACGCATTTTAATTTAGAGACCATTTGTGGTCCCGCTCGGCAACTGTACTCAGTACGGGACAAAGTACTCAGTCTCTAGCAGTTCGAGAAATAAATTCAGGCCGATGCATTCGGTAGGGCCAAGGGTTATTATTACTGTCTTGGCCGTGCGGGCCAATGGTGTGTGCATATACACTTATATATGAATATATGTATTGTCGGGCCGTACGACCTTGTTACCATGATTGTCCTGCAGTAAAAGCCATTCAATATGTTCGAACATGAAGATCATTGATGTTCGGCATGAATTGCAGAGACGTCCATGGCCGTCGAGGAAAAAAAGATCTCACAACCATTCAAATGTGTTCGATATGTTTGAGCGGGGAGATCATCGATGTTCGGCATGAAGCGCGGAGACGTTCATGGCTGGCTAAGGAAAGAAGAAATCGCAATCATGTGTGTCTCATAACACATAGTAAGAAGTCCTACGGGTTGTATGACGCACGGACCTTTCGGGTCACGCTCCATAACGAGCAACCCGACCTTCGCTGTCCGGAATATGAAGCAAGCATCATGGGTTGAGGCCCCTGTAAGCCCTCACACATTCTTGATTATGGTTGGGCTCGCCATTGCTTTCCGGGGTGGCGACCGCCACTTTATACCACGTGAATGGCCTGTTTAGCGCCGTTGTGTCCATATTCATGGTCGGGCTCCCCTTTCCCATCCAGGATGAGGACCGCCATCCCACATGTCACGATCGCCCCTAAGACGGTCGACATGTCAATCATTTTTTTTTTTTGAAGACAGGCGTCAACGCCAAAACCTCTTTGTCACGACCGACCCTCTTGGCTCGGCGTGGTGATCATTTTGAAAACCGACCTCATCTCCGTTATTCGTAGATGAGGACCGTTGCTCAAGTCTCCAGGTTTTCAAGGGTCGCCGCTGTCCTTACATCATGATCAGCCTCTCAGCATGACATGTTTATCACCTTGAAGATAATTTCGCACTCCACGAAGGAAGACTTACTATTTGGATGATCATACCACTTTCACAGCTCCATCCTTTGTCACGACCGGCCACCCTGACATTGCGTGATCGTCATTGTGAGTCTCTGCAAAAAAGAAGAAGAAAAAAGATAATATGGAAACCCAGAGAGGAAAAGAGAGAAAAGGAGATTAAGGCTCCTGTAAATGTCACCTCGACCACAAGTATGGGTGAATTGTATCGAAAAACTCGAGCGGGGCATTGAAACTGTGGGTTGGAGGTGAAAGGCCATAAGTATGGACGAACCGTACCGAAAAACCCCGGACAGGGGAATCGAAACTGTGAGTTGGATGTGAGTCATCAATTCAGCTAGCATTTGACGATCTGTTCGATAAGACCGAACAGGGGATTCGAAATGGTTTGGGAGATGGTGTGGGAACGAACAGCGGTATGGACGAACCGTATCGAAAACTCGAACAGGGGAATCGAACCTATGGTTAAAATCTCACCTCAGGCATTAGCTTCGACGAACCATGTCGACCGAATCGAATGGTGGAACCCAAGCTCTGATTTGGGAGGTAAGTCGCCATTTCAGCTGCACGCGTGAACGGGCCGTTCCGAATGACCGAACGGGGAATCTTACTTGTAGTTCGGAAATGGTCACATCCCAATCATCAGTATGGACGAACCGTATCAAAAAACTCGAACAGCGGCATCGAAACTATGGTTCGGAGATGACAAGCATTTAACGAAGTATCAAACATTGAGCTTCCTAGTGACTTACGCGACTGAATGGGGGAATTGAAACTATAGTTGGGGAGATGATGTGAAACAAAAATTGAGGGCCGATGGGTCCTAATCTCTTAGAGTCAAGTCCATGGAACACCCCGCCCAAAGGATATGGGGGTTTCGTGGCCACGTCCACGGTACGTGGCATACACGTTTGAACTGCTTAAACGCCGTGACGGCTAGTGGATCGTGTTAGTCTTCCCCGACCAGCTAGCCAGAATGATCCATCCAATCAGAGTGGGCGGGGGGTCTTGGCATGTTTGGTTTGAGCTGGGGAATGGGTTCCTTTTTCTTGATCATTCCATGCAGCACGAACGGCTCCTCAGCGACATCGTGCCTACTCTCGTCTGGGCTCGTTGATCCTTAACACATGGGATGCCGACCACCGCATTATGCAGCACGAGCGCCTCCTCAGAGCCATCGTGCCTACTCTCGACCGGGCTCGTCGATCCTTAACATGGGTGGCGACCGCCGCTTTATTGAGCACAATCGGCCCTTCAACGCCTTCGTGTCTAGTTCACGGTCGGGCTCGTCGATCCCTAATCTGGGACCGCCGCTTTATGCAGCACGAACGGCTCCCCGGCGCCGTCGTGCTTACTCTCGGTCAGGCTCGTCGATCCTTGATCTGGGATGGAGACCACCGCATTATCCAGCACGAGCGGCCCCTCTGCGCCGTCGTGTCTAGTTCATGATCGGGTTCGCCCATGCCATCCAGGCTGGGGACCGTCGCTTATGCAGCACGCATAGCTCATTAATGTCGTCATCTACTTCTTGGCCAAGCTCGTCGATCCCTAATCTGACGATCGACGTCTTATGCAGCATGAGCGGTTCCTCAGTGCTGTCGTGTCTAGTTCACGTTAGGGTCTGCCATGCCATTCAGGATGGGGACCGCCGCTTTATACAGCATGATCAGCCTCTCAGCGCCGTCGTGCCCAGTGCGGGGAATGCACTTCACATGTCACTTATGCATGCTTTACGCTCAAGACTATTCGAAGACACCAATTCAAGGAAGCCAAAGGAAGAGCATGGGCAAGATTATACTTTCTCGAGCAGATTCGCACGCTCACTGCTCAAAAAACTGGGGACTTGTGTCGGGATATAATATCCCTTCCAACTGCTGTTCCGAGGTCTAAGGCATCACCCCAGTATGGAGCCCATTCAACGAGGCCCATTTAGGCCTACCCGGCCCATTTTAGCTCTTCAGCCCATGCAGGCCTTTGTTGGCCCGCTTTGGCCCTTTGGCCCATTGCACCCCTTCCCCTTTTTATAAATAGGAAACCTTGCTTCTATTTTAGGGGTGGCTTCCCTACTTCATTCTTCTTACTCCTTAGAGATTACATACTCCATTAATGGAGCTTCAACATTTGTATATGTAAATGGTGAGGAGAGTATTAATGAGAAAGAGAGGGCTTGGACATTAGCCTAAAAAGTCCCATGATTTTCTCCCTTTTCGCGTTTCCACGTAAAAATAGAGCATTTATATGTATTTTTATCTATATTTACTATTTTATGTTGGATTAAACTCAACAGTCCTCATGCATGAAAATCTGATGGTATCCTCGAAAAGTTTCCATGAAGCTAAGGAGCTCTCATGCGGCCATCCCATCGACTAGTTAGTCGATGTTAGGCAATGGGAATGGATCCATCGGACATGCCTTGTTGAGATCAGTGTAGTCAACACACATTCTCCAGGTTGGTGACTTCAAGGCCAAGACCACGTTTGCCTGCCAGATCGGGTATAGGACCTCCCGAATGTGTTTGATACTCAGGAGCATGTTGACCTCCTTCTTCGTGAATCCCCTCCTCTCGATGGAGAGATGTCTTCTTTTCTGCTGGACGGGCTTCACCTTTGGGTCGACCGTCGGCCGATGGACAGCGATGCTTCGGTCGAGGCCGGGCATGTCCTATG
This sequence comes from Cuscuta europaea, assembly GCA_945859875.1. Lineage (NCBI taxonomy): Eukaryota > Viridiplantae > Streptophyta > Magnoliopsida > Solanales > Convolvulaceae > Cuscuta > Cuscuta europaea. The sequence goes on along the minus strand of CAMAPE010000011.1, from coordinate 2,426,347 downwards.
GTCCCCATGTAAAGACATTGCTAAAAAGGACAAAGACCTGGATGATTTTCTCCCTCAAGCCGGCCAGGAGCCCAGTCCCGATCTTGACCTTCCGCTCCGGCCTTTCGAGGTCAATTTGGATTTCCTCCACTTCTGAAGTGCGTTCAGCGCGGAGCTGACCCTCCTCATACTTCACGGCTTTGTTGTTGATGGTGTGGACCCTTAAGTCTTTCTGACCGATTTGTTTGCAAGCTTTCAGATAACAGCTCATTGCCATCCGGTAGTCTCCCCTGGCAACTCCGACGCCATTCAGAGTGGGGAATTTCATGCATAAGTGCTCATGGGATATCACACACCTCAGGTCTTCCAGGGCCGACCTTCCCATGATGATCTTACGCGCACAAGTCAGGCGCACGACGATAAATTCGATGTCTAACTTGGATACGCAAGGCTCGGATCCCACCATCACGGGGAGGACTATGCTGCCCTCCGACTCAATGGAGTCCCTGGTGAAGCCTGATAGGGGGGTTCTTACTGGGATCAAGTCCTTCCGGTCCAGACCAAGACCCTGGAAGGTGTTATAGTACATGATGTTAACAGAGCTCCCATTGTTCACCAAGACTCGGTGGATGATGGTGTCGTTGATTTCGATCTTGATCACCAAGGCGTCCCTGTGCGGCGGAGGCAACATTGGCAAATCTGCATCGGTGAAGAAGATGGGATCCCTCTTCGCCCTCTTGTCGGCGGGAGCCCTAGTTCTCCCCGACGTACAGGGCTCGGTCCCACTTCTTCCGTTCTCCAGAGGTGTCACCTCCCTGGGGTCCCCCAAATATGTACGAACACCGATGGTACTTTCGGGAGCCGTTCCCCAGGCCGACATCATCTTCCTCGGAGAGGGCACCGATGTCACGCTTTTTGGTGGGTTGTTTCTCCTTTGACGTGGTAGCTTGGTCGGATCGCTGCCACTTCAGGCTCTTCTTCTGCGGGATGCTTCCTTGTTTGCCAAAGAATTGACCCAAGTACCCTTTCTGGATGAGTTCTTCAATCTGCCGTCGGAGAATGACGCAATCATCCGTATCATGCCCTGCTCTCCGGTGGAACCGACAATATTGGTTGTTGTTGCGCTTGGCGGTCACCACATCACACTCCTCCGGAAAGTCGACTAAACCTTGCTCTTCCGCGTAGTTGAGGACAGCCCCGACCGGCTGAGTAAGTGGAGTCAATTTTTGTACTTGTTATTTTTGCTACCGATTTTGCCGTCAGCTTTCTCGGCGCCCGAACTAGTCTCCTTCTTCTTCTCTTCTTTTGCGCCTTCTTCCTCATCTCTCTTCCTCTGCAAGGCTCCCTCCACCTCGGCTTGGCGGTCGGCATGGTCAAGCGCCTACTCGTACGAGGTAGGAGGACTTCTGACGAAATCTTTGTAAAGCTCGCCAGACAGGATAGAAGTTGTGAGCATGGCCACCCCGGTCCTGTCATCAAGGCCCTGAACCTTGACTGACCCGGCCCTCCACCTCGCTAAGAAGGTGGACAATGATTCCTTCTTCCCCCGTTTCAGGTCGAATAGGTGGCTGAAGTTTTTCTTGACGTCTCGGGAGCTCGCGAACCTTGAGAGAAAGCGCTGAGCCAACTCATGAAAGTTTGTGATACTCCCGTCGGGTAGAGAGTCATACCATTCACGAGTCAGGCCATTCAAGGTAACAGAGAAATCGCGGCATCAGATGGCGTCCTCGTACCCCATCATCACCATGTTGGAAAGGTATCAAGATACATGATGTTGGGGGGTCAGAGGTGCCCTTGTACGTTTCGATGGTGCAAGGCTTGTAGCCCCTTGGCAACGACACATCCATGACCCCCCAGGTGAAAGGTTCGGGTATCCGGAGATCGGTCGTCTAGCCCCCCCCCCCCCCCCCCCCCCGACGACGACCCTTCTTCTAAACTCGTCGAGGCGCTATCGTAGATCTTCCACCTCGGCCGACGGTGGGTTCCCCCCAGATAGCCCCAACATGGTGTTGGGCATGTCCAACGGCGCCTCCAAATCGTCCGCGCACGTGAGGTCGAGGCCCCATGTTTTGCCTCTCCATGCAGCCAGTCTGACTGCTCGCCCGGTGAGAGTGGCAAGAGTACTCGCCTCCCTCCATTTGCATGGAGCGCCCCTGCTGGGTGCCCCTCCCATCCTGCCGATGGGACCGGCTAAGCTGCTGAGAGACTTCTTCCCTTCTGTGTTGGTTGGATCCAGAGCGTTGCTCATCACACCGCCGGGAAAACACCTCCACATCTGTCGGCATTTGTTGACGGGCAGGCTCATCCACGTTTCCGCCAGACACCATCTGCTGGAAACCTTGAGCCAAGGCCCCCAGAACTCGAGTTGCCTCATGCAGGGCTTCCACCTCGGCGTTGAGTCGAACCGGGTCCATGCGCGGAGCATGACGTTGGCCTCCCCCCGTCAGCTGCGGACCGAGCGCTCACCTTGGGTGTGGTTGAGTGTCGCCCTCAGGTCTCCGTGGCCTGACAACCGGTTCCAAAGGTCGCCTTGGCGTGCCGCCCTTGCCTTGTCCATGGTTGTCGGGGGCATGCTGGCGGCCAGGCCGGGTGGATTCCTCGGTGTGGACTGAGACATGGTCACGTCAGGACGAGATTCCGACCATCTTCCTTTGCGATGTGCAGAGACAATAGAGGCTCTCAATGAAAGCACCAATGTTGGTCCAAAATAGGACGCTCGTAGGCTTTTAGGAAAGCTACGTACGACACTCAAGTAGGAAATCAAGAAAGCAATACGAAAATGGAAAGTGCTAAAGAAGTTTAGTTGCCAAGAATAACATATCTCATTTGAAATCCGGACTTGCCTTTTATAGGCGATTTACAAATAGTAACTGCCAAAGATACTAATGGCTAATTAATTACAACATTAATATGAAATAAAATACATAATTAAGCCGCACATTAATGCTCTGGCTGTTATTGTTCCTGACTGGTAGGTCGGACGCTTGAGCTCCCTCCTGCTGTACTGGACGACAGGCTCACCGCTGGGCTGGAGGTAGTCTCCTAGCTAGACTGGAAGGCAGGCTCCTTGCTAGGGATGACATTTTAACCCGAACCGAACCGGTCATACTGGGGAAAACCGCTTTGACTGGGTAACGGGTACGGGGCTGGGAATACCCGATTTATGTAAACGGGTAATGGGGCGGTTATGGGTTTATACCTACCCGCCCCGTTACCCACCCCGTTTAATTTGGATACGGTTACCCGCACCATTACCTGACCCGCACAATTAACTTACATATTTTAATAGTTTATGTATTTATTATTTAATTTATTAAGTATGTATGAATAGTAATACATTAGTATATGAGACTTATTCCCTCTAATTTTTGAAAAATATTCAACTAATCGGCTATCCTTTGCAATTCTGAGGAATTGGTACTCAAAGTTCACTATTTTTAGATTTTTATTTTTCAATATCATTCATCATCCTTCCTTTGTTAACTTCTACAAGATTTATTTTATTCACATATTGATTATTTGATTTTTGTGATTTTCTGTACACAATTTTCACATCGTGACTCTCTTAATTTTTCATCCAATAACTTTCATAAGGCTCACATATGAGTTTAAAGTCCAAATATTGGGAAACATTACTCCAGATTGCTTTAATTTATGTAATTGCTAAAATTTTTGTAGAGGTGTATTGGATGATTAGATTAATTTTGATTGGTTGCTCTAATTTATATCAAGATTTAAATTTAAATTATGAGTGTTAGTCCCAGAATACTTAACAAACAACAAATATAGCAGTTATAGAAGAAGCAGATAGAAAGATATGTAGATATTATACGCGAATCTGGTATACCGTATGAAAACCGGCCGCTGCTCTCCCTGGAGAAGGAGAGCAGCGGCAAACCTAAACTCTCTCTATCTTTACGCCTCTGCGTCTCTAAGCCTCTATCAATCGTTTGGGTTCCCGTAAGTTAGCCTCCTTTTATAGGAGAAGTTGGCTAACTTACGGGTTACAAGGAAGCCCACGGGCTGATACACATTTGTGGCCCGTATTACACGATTAATTGATAACTACACAAATACAAAGATAACTAACTAGATTGAACACCATAAAATATTCCCAACAATCTCCCCCTTGGTGATCAATCGTGTTGAATCAGCATTGCAGCGCATATATCTTTGTCTTTGTTGTTATTGAGCTTCCTTTGTCTTTGAACTTGACTTCTGAGGAAGGCTATCTGAAGAAATCCTTGCAATCTCCCCTTTGATGTCTTCTTGACAATTTGATCTTTGATGCCGGAGGTTGAGGGACCTTCAGTATCTTGCATGTAGTCCTTGCCTTCCAGAAGTTGCTCTTGATCAGCTTGGATGAAGTCCGGTGACGCCTCTAGAATGAATGTTCTTTGGAGAATAGGAGACGCCCATGGAATTCATCTTCAGGACAGGAGTATTTGACCTCTGTCTCCTCCACAATGTAGTCTTTTTGACTATTTGGAATGAATGCATTTGAGGAGAACTTGTCGGTGGCACAGCGGAACATAATGATCGTTGATTTGTGAGTGTAGCTGACCATTTGATTTGAGTTGCGGAGATAGTAGAGAGGGTGTTGAATTTTGTGATGGAGGAGTGAAGTGTCCCAGAATGATTTGTTCAGTGTCAACAGCATGTGGACCACTCTCCCCCTCATGACGATCCGATGAATCAGGACGTCATGCTTTTATTCTTTTATTCTGCGGAAATAAAAACATGAAAAACAAGCAGAATCTAAAAAAGATAACGTAGCCCCCCGGGGTCGTGAAGACGCCCGTTATCATCACTATAGAGATAAACTCTAAAGCAATGGCCTGAAAATGTTGGTGTTTCTTATGTTGCAACAGCATGACTTCCTTCCAATTATTGGTCTACATCTGTATTAGATGAGCCCTATGGAAGTTCTCGCAAGTCTTGAAGACTAGCAACTGACTCTAAAATGTGTCTGTGTCCTAGAAAATTTCAAAACATTTGGGAGTGAGTAACTAGACACGACGTGATCAATGAAAGTTCAGTGGCATGGGGCTGAGGCCACTGTAGTCAGTATTACTTGCCTCGGAAGGAGACATTAATGAGAGATGCGGTTCCCCATGAACTATGATTAAACACCTGTCTGTTGGGAGACAAGTGAGTGGTCTAGGGTAGGGTTGTGCATGCGCCGTTTGGACAAAATGCAGCGACTTCTACCCGGGATCTGAATAAATTCAGTCCTGAACCTATGGGGATAATCCATAGTATTTTAGTGGCTAGGAGCAAATGTTCAATTCATAGCAGGCAATTGAGGTAGCAGACTCATCATTGATAATTGTTTTTCTTCTCACTTGAGCCTTCTGCTTCCTAATGCTCATAATGTTCACTCACTCACTCGCTCACTTACGCACTTACGCTCGGCTTTGTCCCTTGGGTAGGCTTAGTTGGGTTTACTAAGCCATAGGGACATGTTCTCTCATTACTTTCTTCATCTTCTCTCTGTGCTCCCCCTCAACTGGAGCACCCGGTATGCTTTGTCATTGTTAGGCACCGGGGAGGATAACATTGAACACTCCCCCTAGAATGTTGCATCCGTTGAGAGATTCCTTGCTTTGTCGGTGTAAGACGCCAGGAGGAGAAAACTGAAACTCCCCCTCAGAATGTGCAAGGATTGATTGCTCACAGCTTGTCATACCCGCCATGTGTGTGGAGCAATCCAAACATGTACCACACATGACGGTTTCCTGAACTCATCATGTACAATTTCAGCATATTGATGATCACATAATGTTGATGAGTCAGGGGAGGCTTCAGCAGTTGGTTGTTGATTGTTGTAAGGTGACCGTTGACGCGAGGTTGATTGAATTATCTACGATTTTCAGACCTTTACATTGAAGTTTAGAAAAGTTTTGACCTCAGGGTTGACAATGAAAGAATTTGAACAGATTTGCCTAAGTTTTGACCTGGACATCGGTGATTTACAATGTTTGTCGGAAAACTCACGTTTTGACCCTCAAAGACTGCGAGTGAGGGCACGTGAGAATGGGTTCTGGGGTAAACCCCTAGAATAAATAAAGATCTATGCGTTAGCTTTCCAACAAAAAAAGTTTGCTCAAATCGGATCACCGAGTCAAAAGTTATGGCCAAAACAGTGCGGTGTCGCAGAAAAACTCTAATTTTGAGTTTTTGAGGAAAATCTTCGAGGTTGAGGTTTTCGATGTTGAATTTCGAGAGCAGGTGAATTTAAACAAAATTCTAAGGCAAAAACTCGAAATCCAAATCTGGAGATTTTAATTTCGAGTTTGCCTTGAAGAGTAATGACGAAATCCACCTGCAAAACAGACCTCAAGAATAACGAAATCTTAAGAATTTCAAAATGTTTGGAACCTCGAAAACTTTGGAGTTTCGAAAAATCTCATAATCTCGAAAACTTGCTGTTTGAAAAACATCAGAACATCGAAAACTCCTGAAACATTTATATAAGCAGGGAATCATTCAGAGATCCTTATAATGTAAAGCTTCGATGAACTGCAAAGGATGTCAAGATTCGAATTATGAGTTCCAAGAAACTGCAAACTTTGAAAGATTCAAAACATCGAGAAATTCCGAAAATTCTGAAATTTTTTAGAATGTCGAAATCCAAAACATCGAGTTCCTAAAACTCGAAATAAATTCCAAAACTCGCTATTCCAAAACTCTCAAATTTTTAAAAACTCGAGGTTTAAAACTCGAGTTCATGACCGAGAGTTTACAAACTCGAGTTCATGACCGCGAGTTTACAAACTCGAGTTCATGACCGCGAGTTTACAAACTCGAGTTAATGACCGCGAGTTTACAAACTCGAGTTCATGACCGCGAGTTTACAAACTCGAGTTCATGACCGCGAGTTTACAAACTCTCGTTCATGACCGCGAGTTTACAAACTCTCGGTTTTAAAAACTGTCGAATTTTGAGAATCTGAAAACTGTTCTGAATAGCCCTGAAGGTCGCGATCCCTCCTGTATCTGTTTCAAGTCAAAATCGTTTCTGCAGGCATATAAAAGCATAAACTCGAGTTTCCAAGGAGAGTTTTTCTAAAATGAAAAATTGCAGAAAACGAAAAAGAAGATATGCTGTAGAATCGGTTTTGAGAGGCGATTCCAACAGTATAATTTTTACAGATTTTCGTTCACAAACAAGATTACAGGAGCAAAACTCTATATGAAGAAAAAGAGAAGAAAAGCAGAGCATTCTTCATTAGATCCAAGAAAATCGCAGATACATTCAACCTGTTTCACGCCTCGGCTCTGATACCAAATGTTAGTCCCAGAATACTTAACAAACAACAAATATAGCAGTTATAGAAGAAGCAGATAGAAAGATATGTAGATATTATACGCGAATCTGGTATACCGTATGAAAACCGGCCGCTGCTCTCCCTGGAGAAGGAGAGCAGCGGCAAACCTAAACTCTCTCTATCTTTACGCCTTTGCGTCTCTAAGCCTCTATCAATCGTTTGGGTTCCCGTAAGTTAGCCTCCTTTTATAGGAGAAGTTGGCTAACTTACGGGTTACAAGGAAGCCCACGGGCTGATACACATTTGTGGCCCGTATTACACGATTAATTGATAACTACACAAATACAAAGATAACTAACTAGATTGAACACCATAAAATATTCCCAACAATGAGGTTTCTAAAACAGTAACTACAAGAATTACCTAAATCATAGTATTAGAAGTACATTTTTTAGAAATAATTCCAAATCTATAAACAAAATAAAAGTGGTGGACAAAAATGCGATTCTAGTAACTTTAGTGCGTGTTTATAATTTTATTCAAATATTATATCGTAGTGACTATAAAACTTACCCATGATAACTTATAGTCATATCTATGTCCATATTTTTTTATTAGTAATTTTTTACGGAAAAAATTCTTATTTTCATTATGTTACTTGTATACATCACTGTTCTTAAATTTAGATGTTGGATGCTGGTGGGGTATGATTATTGAATTTTTGGAAGTTAAATGTTTTTGTTATTCATATTTAGAATTTACTATCGAGACAGGACTTAATCTTTTGATGTTGATGTGGTAAAAGATTCATAATTTTGAATCTAGACATATATGATTTGTGAATATTAGGTTCAAATGATTGTACTCCCTCCGCTCCTAAATAAACTTCACACTTTCCTTTTTGGGTAGGTCCAAAATAAACTTCACACTGCTTCTCCCTTCCTTATTTGGCAAATTATTTACATCAAAACAGTGCAAAATAGTGCCAAACAGGGTCAAACAGTGTCCAACAGTGTACTCTACAGTAAAGTCAAATTTATTTCCTTAATTTGTGTGAAGTCAAAGTGTGATTTTATTTAGGACCGGAGGGAGTATTTTTTTGTAATGTTTTATAAACTTTATATGTGGTGCTATTTAATTTTGATTTTTTTAATTTAGGTGGTCAATTATAAGTAGTTAATCATCATTTTAGAATTTATACTGATTTTGAAGGAAAAAAATTTATCTTTTAATAAAACGGTTACCCGCGGGGAAACCGTTACCCGCGGGGAAAACCGTTACCCGCGGATAAAAAATACCCGACGGGTAACGGGGCGGTTTCGGGGGAAAATATTATCAAACGGGCGGGTACGGATAATGGTATACCCGACCCCGAACCGCCCCGTTGCCATCCCTACTCCTGGCTGGGTTGGAAGGCAGGCTTCCCACTGGGCTGGAGACAGGCTGCTGACCGGGCTGGAAGACAGGTTGTTGACCGGGCGGGAAGGCATGCCGTCTTGGGCTTCCGCTCCTTGATGGGCCTGATCGGTTGGGCCGGCTCGAGCCCTTGGTCGCTCGGCTTGTGCCTGCTGGTCCAAGTTCGGGGCCTGTGCCGATTAGGCTCTGGGCCTGGTGCTATAACTCCATCACGTGAGTACCAATTGAGCATACATAAATTTTAAAATGAGCATTATTATGAAAATCATAAGTTTTTTTTAGTTGAATGAGCATCAAGACATTTTCATTGACCATCAAACCTCTGTTGAAGAAAATGAGCGAAAATTAAGAAGCAATGAAGAAGTGAAAACAACAAAAGAAAGTGAAAAGCAACAAAAAAGAAAAAAGAAAACAAAAAAGAAAGAGGAGCAAAGCCAACCAACGAGAAAATGGCCGCGGAAAAAGAAAAGCAGCGGTAAGCATTAACCTAATTCTTACCATTTAAATTGGATCTAATTACAAAAATGTCGACTGTACCATGTCCATGGTACATCCGATTGTACGGTACATTTTGCCTAGGGTAAATTGGAAGTTTTGGTCGGGTTCAATGGATTATTTGACCCCTTAAGCTGTCACGTCAGATACATAGTTAGCACCTTACCGGATGACGTGTCAGTGACAAGATCATGACATGCAAAAAGTGAAATTTGAATGTTTTGCTCGAGTTTAAGATGTCAATTGAAGATTTTTCGAGTTCAGATGATAAATTGAACATTACGAAACAGTACATGGGCCATTGACTCTTTAGCTTTTAAAAGTCTATATATTGAATACACTAAGACCTTTGTAGACTTTTTTTAAAAAGTATACATTGAATACATCTAAACGTTTACAATCCATGCATTTTTTAAAATTTGTCACTAATTCATATACAATACACTCCTATTATTTTGATTGTTTCATACTCCCCCGTCTCTTAAAATTTGTTAAGTTTGACTAGCACAAAAGTAATAAAACAAAAACTTTGTGATTGAAATTTGTGTAGAGCAACAAGAATTAATAAAAATCACAAACTTTTTAATTAAACAGAAAAGTCACAAAATTAATGAAACGATTTAAAAAGGAATATTATCTAAGTTTCAATGCAAAGAGTGATTTAGAAGCTATTCTCTTCACCTGATTTGAATTTTTTAATTCTGATCTTATCTGAATTTTCTGATCTGATCTGAATCCTTCTGATCTGATTTGAACTTTTTAGATCTGATCTGATTTGAATTTTCTAAAATTATAATTATAATTATTATAATTATAATTATTATAATTATAATGTTGGGATATTGGGCCGGAGGCCCAACACCCGGCCCAAAGACCATTGAGGACCCCAGAAGGACAACGGATCCATGAAGAACTGTTTCCCGAACGGAAACCGGGGGTCAACAAGAGTTCACGTCGAAATATCCCGAACGGGAAACGGGTCAAGTAGTATACTCGGATCAGATTAACAACACCAGCCAGGATCAACATACCGCTGCCCGAACGGGCAATCTGCAAGTGACAAGGTGCATTAAATGCTAGAGTATGGCGTCAGCAAGTGAGAGCATGAGTATCCAAGTGGCTTGAATACAACAGCCAGTCGGGTTCAACCACGTCATCACCCCACCTTCCCCATTTTTAGTGTAAATAGATGCATTAATCTCATTGTAAAGAGTTATCATTTTGATACTTAGAGCCTTAGCATAAATTACTCACTCTTGTTCTTGTATTAGCTACTGTTCCGACATACCGTTCGAACAATTCAACTGTAATCATCAAGTTACTTTAATACGAGTGGGCTTTTGAGTAATATCATTGAGTTTTTATATTTTCTTTTACCCTCGAATTAATAAGCACGTCCTTAATATCCAAAGCGTGTGTTGACCTTTCGTATCTACGAGACTTAACCTCAACAAACAACAATAATAATTATAATAGTAATAATAATAATAGTAACAATAATTATCATTATAAGTATTATAATTATTATAAAAATAAAATAAATAAATCATATGTTTTTTTGATATGATTTGAATTTTCTGACGTGATCTAATGTGAATAAAATAAAATTAAGTACCACCATGTACATTTTTTTGATTAAAAAGAGTTGCTCATGAATCTGCTTCCTCAATTCTCAATTCACCAGGCCGTAGTCGGCCGTAAAATCGCCGGCCACCGTTGCACTTCAATTCAGTGATCGCTACTCATCAGTCATCAACACCACGCTTTCCCTTTGAACTTCATCGTTTATATCAGAAGCATTCATATACAGGATGGCTCCGAAGAAAAAGCAACAGAGGCATATATCTTCATCATCCAAAGAAAAGGTTCCTTCTTCATCTGGTCCAAAGCTGCAGATATCATATGAGAACGAGAACCGGCTGCGGAGATTGTTACTGAACTCCGGCCGGTCCTGGGCTCGAGCTCCAGTTGACGTTTCACTCTCCAAGGCCCAGAAGGAAAAAAAGCTTCGCACCATTTACGAGAAGCTCTCATGCGAAGGATTCAATGATGATCAAATAGAACGAGCACTCTCCGCTCTTAAGGTGCAGTTCTCATTTCCCCAGGTTTACATTAGAAATAGAAAGATGTAGAAAATTTTACATCTTTAGAATGTTTTAAAACTTTTCAGAGAATCAGAAGTTTAAAACTCTCTAGAGAATATTGTGGAATGATCTAGAATATTTTAAGAATGTGTGGAAGCAGGGGCGGAGCTAGAGCGCTGGGCTGGATTAGGCCGGTACAAAGAATATTTTGGAAAAAATTTTACACGGAATTTTTACACTAAAAGTATAGACATTTTTTAAATTTGGGCTGGGTTGGGTCCTAGGTTGCCCCCTAGCTACGCCCTAGTGTGGAACCTATCTAAACTTTAAAAATATAGAAGCTGTAGAAGGGAAGAGACGTGTAGAGTCCCCTTGGAGTTCTGTAGGATATGAAGATAAACGTAGAGAATTATTCTCCACCATTTATTGTGAAAGTGTAGTAGTATAAATAGGAGAAACAACCTTCATTCCTAACCATCCAAGCCAAGTGAAAAGTCACTCCCTAGAGTGAGAAAGTAGATAATGAGTGTCTCTTTGAGAGAGAAGAAAGATAGTTGGGAAGACTCCATCCTAGAGTGAATCAATTTTGTAAATACATCATTGTAATCTCACTATTCTTTTGTATAGTAGAAAATCTCGACATTGTAGAATCATACTCGTGTGCTCTCATTACTAATTTTTAAATGCGTATCTTAACATCACGAATCGGGAAAGTCCGAGTTTTCCCAAATGTAGAATTAGAGTCAGGTTCACCCGAGACCGTAATTAGCTCGTGCAGTTCAAAATGGAGGATACCGTTGCATATGATGGCATGCCCCGACCATGTGCCTCAATCTTATCTCAGCTGAGAAGTTAGACAATGGCGTTCCAATAAATTTCTTTGGTGAAGGAAAGTGGAAACTCACCAAAAGAAGTCTAGTCATGGCTCGAGGAAAGAAGGAAGAATGATTGTACATGATGCAACATAAACTCGACAAACGAGAGATAAACATAACCATTGATGACATGGAGGTATGACATAAATGACTTGGCCACATCAATGAGAAGGATCTCCACATTCTTGCTCGAAAGCAACTCCTCTCGGACGTGAAAGGTAAACCACTTGATCATTGTGCTCAATGTTTAGCTAGAAAACAACATAGGGTTGCTTTCCAAAGATTTTCTCTGCCCACAAGAAGAAAGAATACTCTCAACCTTGTACACACCGATGTATGCTCAATGTCCAAGAGATCCATTGGTGGTGCATTTACTTTGTCACCTGCATTGATGACCATTCAAGGAAGGTGTGGTTGCACTTGTTAAGATTAAAGGATCAAATGCTTGGCACCTTTAAGGAATTCCACTCTCTAGTAGAACGTGAGACTGGACGGAAGATCAAGTGTGTAAGATTTGACAATGGAGGTGAGTATAGAGGTTCCTTTAAAACCTTTTGCAAGATATATGGTATTAGGCTAGAGAAGTCTCCACCTAAGACATCACAATTGATTGGGCTAGCCGAGAGAATCAACAGAACAATTGGAGAAAGAATTCGCTCTATGCTCTCTCGTGCTAAGTTACCCAAGTCCTTTCAGGGAGAAGCTATAATGGCCGTCGTTGACATTGTCAACTTCACACATCAGTTCTTTTGGATGGTGCCATCCCAGAAGAAGTTTTGATGAGTAAAGGAGCTTCATACAATCATGAATCATCTCAAGGTGTTCGGGTGCAAGGTTGTCCTCATCCCCAAAGATTAACAAACTAAGTTTGACGCAAAGACGAAGGAGTGTATCTACCTTCGCTCATCCAAGGACAAATTCAGCCACCATTTATGAGATCCGATCAATAGGGTCTGTAACAGAGAAGTGGTATTCTTCAAAGATCAAAGAATCAAAGATATTAAATATTCAGAAAAATTAAGATTGAGAAGATTGAGAAGCAGGAAGAGCACCAAACTTGCTACAATTCCACATGATGATAATGAATCACCTCAAACTAATGATGCTAAGACCATGTGCATGTATTAGAGCAAAACAACTAGGAGGCTCATGATGAACCAACTTAGAGAGATCCTCAATCTAACTCTTTGCCAACACCAAAGGCGAGATGTTCCTCTAGGAAAAGAAGATCATCCACTCGGTATAACACCGAGGAGTACATTGTACTCACAAATGAGGGGGAGCCGCAGAGCTATATAGAAGTAATAAATGATATTCACAAAAAGGAGTGGAGAAGAGCCATGCAAGAAAAGATGCAATCCTTGCATGAGAATCACACTTATGAACTCATAGAGTTGTATAAAAGGAGAAAAGTCTTGAAGAATTTGTGGATGTATAAAATCAGAATTGAAGATAGTATCTCAAAGTCTCATTATAAAGCTTGATTGGTCGTCAAAGATTTTGGTCAAGTAAAAGACACTTTTAAAAAAATTCTCTTCTGTGGTAAAGATGTTATCCATCCAAGTTGTCCTTGGCTTAGTAGCAGCGCAAGATTCGGAGATTGAATAACTCGATGTCAAGATAACGTTCTTTCATGGTGATCTAGAGGAAGAGGTCTACATGGTCCACATGGAGCAGCTCGAAGGGTTGAAGGTCCTGGGCAAAGAGAACATATTATGTTGCCTCATGAAGAGTTTATATGGCCTTAAACAAGTACCGAGACAATGGTACAAGAAGTTTGACACTTTCATGGTAGAGTATGATTTCAAAAAGATGAAGAGTGATAATCGTGTCTTTATAAAGAGGTATGTAAGTGACGACTATCTCATACTTATACTCTATGTCGATGATAGATTGTTGGAGAAGATCGCGTAAAATAGCTACTTTGAAGAAAGATCGAAGCAAAAGTTTAACCATGAAAGGTTTGGGACCGGTTAAAAAATCATTGGGATGAGTTAACTTGTGATAAATCAAAAAGACTGTTGTGGCTATCCCAAGAGAGGTACATAGAGAAGTTGGAACGGTTCAACATGGACAAACCAAAATGCGGTTAACAAACCACTTGCTGGACAGTTCATGTTGAGTTTGAAGTAAAATCCCACAAATGAGAAAGAAATAGAAGAAATGAAGAAGATTCCATATTCATCAGTAGTAGACAGCCTCATGTATGCAATGATATGCACAAGACCAGATATCGCCTATGCAGTTGGAGTCGTGAACTGCTTCTTGACCAACCTTGAGAATGTACATTAGCTTATTGTCAAATGGGTCCTCCGATATTTACATGGTGCTTCCAAAAGATGCTTACATTATGGGAAAGAGAAACCTGCGTTAGAAGGATACACAAATCTATAGTTGGTCGGTGATATTGAATCATTGATTCAAGGAAGTCTACATTTAGATACCTAACTATTTTTGTCATCTGAGTTGTTTCATGGCAATCAAAGCTGTAAAAGTGTGTTGCATTATCCACCATAGAGGCAGAGTATATCGGAGCTACTGAAGCTTGCAAAGAAATGTTGTGGATGAGGAACATGTTACTCGAGCCGTGAATCGATCAAGAAAGGCTGTCAAAGTGCGATAATTAAAGTGCAATTTACTTGGTGAGGAACTAAACATTTCATTTCCGCCCAAAGCACATTGACACAAGGTATCATTGGATTCATGAAGTCCTCAAGGAAAAGAAATTACATCTTGACATGGTTCACACAGACTAGAAATGGTTAGATATGATGACCAAAGTAATACCGACAAAGAAGTTTGAAGATTGTTGTCAAGGTGCCGGTTTGCTATTACCGCCAATTAACTCGAGAGGGAGAGATTTTTTGAGATCCTTCCTTAATTGGAGAGGTTCCATAAAATTCTAGATCTTTCTTGAGAAGTGTAGAATTTTCTAGAGAAGTGTAGAACTCTCTAGAAGATTGTGGATTAGAGTGGAATTCTCTAGAGTATTCTGGAGATGTGTGGAACCTTCCAAAACTTTACGAAAGAGTATAGAAGGATATGGAAGGGAATAAAGAGGTGTAGAGACTCCCCGGAGTTCTCTGGAATATGAAGACATGTGTAGAGAATTTATAGAACTATTCTCCAACATTCATTGTGGATTTGTGGAAGTGGAGCAGCATAAATAGGAGTAAGAGTTTCGTTCCTAACCATCCAAGCCAACTGAGAAGTTACTTCTTAGAGTAAGAAAGTAGATAGCGAGAGAGCCTCTTTGAGAGAGGAGAGATAACTTGGGAAGATTCCATCCTCCTGCTTGAGTGAGCCACGATAGAGTGAGTCAATTTTGTAAATACATTCTTGTAATCTTACTATTCGTTTGTATAGTGAAAGAATCTCGATATTGGAGAATTATGCTCGTGTGTCCTCATTATTACCTTTAATTCTTAAGTGCCTATCTTAACAATTCGAAGCGGGAAAGTCCGAGTTTTCCCAACAATGAGTTATGACACTGAATACATTTATTAGTCTCAAAATATTGCATTGTAAATATTTTATTTATTGATTTATTTAGACAAAGTTCCGCTAGAAATCCAAACTTCATTTTTCTGTGTAACTTTATTTATGCCACATAGACTGATTTCAATGACAACAACAAAACAACAACAACATCCAAGCCTTAATCCCAAAAGAATTTGGGGTCGGCTAACATGAATCGATCTAAGATATCGATGCCAAAAAGAGAAGGCGGACAAGAAAAGGAAAAAAAGTAAGATAAAATGAATAAAATAAAGATACATAAATATAAGATAACAATAACACAAGAATATAACCAAGATAAAAGAAAAATAAATAAAAGAGCATAAAAAAGCTAGAAGACTGATTTCAATGACATCGTAACTTAATCTGACACACAACTTCAATTAGTGGCTCTTATTGTTCTACTTTATATTTCTACTTTATTGAATGTATTGATGATGATCATTCTGTCTCTGTTTTTGTGCCTTAGTCAGTAAACTTTTTGAATGATTGATTTTTCATACTATAGCTTCAATTACAAATTGAATGTTATCTTGTTTTATTTGTACTGAGAAGGATGTTGCAACACTTGAGGCTGCTCTAGATTGGCTATGTTTGAATTTGTCTGGGGATGAGCTCCCAAAGAAGTTTTCTAGTGACACTTTGCACTTAAATGAAGGTACGATGCAACAGTCTTGCTTTTGGATTTGTTGCATTGGATCTATTTGAAAGAATGGCTTTAAAGCACATTTAATGCATACCATAACAGGTTCTGTTGGCATCATTTCAAATGTAAGAGAAGATTGGGTTCCCTCCACAGAATCATCAGCTGCAGGAGCAAGGGATGAAATAATGGATGTGATCACGAAACAACGAAGGGATGATGAAACTATTGATTCTGTTGAGCGAGCTCAAGCAGATTGGATCCGCCGGTATATGAGAGAACAAGAGGTATCCTTATTGGTATAACTTGGCATGATAAAATACATGAAACTTGGATGTTAAAGACATAATAGATAGTAGCTACTTTATTTAATTATGTCTCACATTGTTTTTGTTGGATATTAGTCATTCCATTATAACATGTAGGATGAGTCTGAACCTGAATCGGACCTGATTGATGGCACTTCTTCAAAGCAGGTACTTGTCACTGAACATCTTATGTAGTCATGAATAATGATGACTTTGGGGGTCATTATGTCATTATTATTCATCATGTTATTGGATATTGAACCAAGGTTATGGTGGCATCTCTTCATTGGATTATTTTATTCGACAATGCAAGTGCGGAAATGTTATATTTTATGACAGAATTATTCCTTTCATTCTTTGTACGGCATATATAATGTCTTTCGTTGATAGTGCTGTACTCATCATTGAACACTCTGTTAGTTTGTTGCTCCAAGAGTCCAAGACTAGGATTCTGGCTCCAGATCTTGAATCCAATTTACTTGCTTTGGTTTAATTTTTTTATAAAATTCTATTATCATTTGAAACCCTAGATGGTCTTGCATTCTATATATTTTTGGAAGCATTTTCTCTCGTATATAATATTATGGAACAAACATTTATTTGAGATTTTGCTATCAGTCTCGCAACTATATATATTGCTCTTTGTGTCCATAGTCTAGGCGTAGCCATGAAACTATAGTCAGAGAGTTTCATGCTGCAAGGCTGGAAGCTATACATGCAAAAGAGACCGGTGACAAGAAAGGACAAGAGCAAGCAAGCAGAGTTATATGCAAAATCAAGCAGGAGTTGTCTGCCCTAGGTAGTAAGTTCTGCCTATCACAATCTTATTTTGGTATATCCTTTTAGCTGTTTACTTAGTCTGGTGAACTTCAATCAGGATTGTCAGATGATGTCCTTGAATCTGGATATGAAAGTTCTCACCAGGATATGCAGAGACTGACTTGCTCTTCCATTCCTTGTGAGAACTTGGAAGGAGATGCTGTTACTTTACAAAATGCAGAAGGTTGCGGAACTCCTACTCTTAATGAGTGGGAGTTCAATATTGGTAAAGAAGTGGTTAAGTTATCTGCTGAAAATGACTCTGCAAGTGTCTCCTTACCTGAGAAGACTGAATCAGAAGGAGAAACAGCTGATGAGGAACTTGGTAATTTTCTATTTGAAGAGGATTCAGCTGTTTTGCCTGCTGAAGTTTTGGATCTGCAAAGAAAGGAGAAATTGAGAGAACTATTATCTGATAAAAATTTAGAGAAGCTAGAAGGTGTATGGAAGAAGGTAGTAGCTGCCGAGTACAATACTCTGATGACACTGTTATTCTAATACTTCATAAAAAGACTGAACATAAAGTAGGTGGTGCACTGATGCATGATTATTTTTAGCTCAATACCAAACTACACGTTATCTACTCTCTTTTCTTTATTTTTGTTGTTGTTGTTGTAGTGTGTTTTTATATGTCGGTGTATAACGGACTCCCAACTCCCAACTTCAACCTTTGTCCTTATAACAGGTGCCAAAGCAATTAACCTATTATTAAACTGCTGCTTACTGACCTTGCGAGTTTTGAAGCATGCATACCTTGTTCAATTTCAAGTCCCTTATTTTATGCATGTTTACGTCTTTCATTATTATGTTTTTGCATTCCTTTTCTCATTCATAATTTTTTTTTATACATAACTACAGGGAGATCCAAGAAAGATTCCAAAGGCTTTTCTACATCAGCTTTGTCAGAAATCAGGATGGGATGCACCAAAATATACAAAAGTACTTGATAAGAGAAATTGGTCTTGTTACACCGTAAGTATATTGCGCAAAGCAAGTGGAAGGGGTAAAAGCAGAAAAGCTGGGGGGCTTATGACAGTTGAGCTTCCAGAACAGGATCAGATATCGGGTAATGCTGAGGTACTAAGCCTAATCACATATTTCTTTAATACTAAGACTAAGCCCATAATTAAAATGATCTGTTAATGAAAGTATAAAGAGATACCTTAACTCTAGAAGAAACATAAAACTCCACCCGTCCCCAAATGCTCTCCCTGTTTTCCTTTGTTGGCCGTATCATTAATGTCTTCCCATTTCCCTTAGAGGAAATAATTGTTTTGTTTGGTCATATTTACTTCTGTTCTGATAAATCTTTGCAGGTACTATTTCTGCAGTCAACTGAGCTTTAATCTTAATATCTTATTTTATATATCAAACTTTTATCATATTCGAATTTAGTTTTAGTGCTCTAACAAAACTTTTAATATAGTTTCTAGTTTTCTACATATTTATGTTTTAACTATTAACTCTAATTTATATATTGTCAGGGATGTATTAGCTTTAGTTAACCTTTGTAAACCGAAACGGCAAGATTTATCCGGGACGGAGGGACTAAGTGAGTAGAATAATTAGGGATGTAAGGTTGAAAAAAGGCCTTTTGGCCTCAATATTACTAAAATGAGGACAAAAGACAAAAATGTGATCTCTTTTATAATTTTCCAAAAATGTGACCAACATCACAATGTGACAATGTGACTCCGACAACAGTGACTCTGGTGCAGTGACTCCGGCTTAGCGAATCTGGCATAGTGACTCCGGCAACAGTGACTCCGGCACAGTGACTACGATACATTCACTACGACACAGTGACTCCGGCACGGTGACTCCGGCGCAGAGCCTTCCGGCCACCGTGACCACCGCCTTCCAGCAAAAATTCAGTGACCACCGCCATCCAACCTGTGACCACCGCCATCCAACCTGTGACCACCGCCAAACCACCGTCTTTCCGCCGGTGACCATCACTTCCCAGCACCACCCCTCATCAGCCTCAACACCACTGTTACTACCCCGACCACTCACTAACCCCCGCACCACCGTACTGCCCCACTCCCACACCCTGTCACTATACCACCCACGCCCCACCTCCCTCCTCACCCAACATCGCCGCCTTACTACCCTCAAGTCTAACCATAGTCGCTAGCCCAACGTCGACCCCACTATCCAGTCCTAACCCTAGCTGCCTTCTCCATTAGACACCAGAAACTCACCCGATGCCGCCACTGACTCGCCACCACCCCGCCCCCAACATATCTTCATCGCCACCAACATCCATCGTCGGGGAATCGATGAAGAAGACGATCAATTTGTAGATCTAAAATTTCGTCACAGATCCACATTTAGGCAAAGGTGGTTTGTGCACAACAAAGAAAGGAGAAGAAGAGATTTTGGTGGCGTAGAGTAAGGTGTGGTGGCACGTATGATGGAGGAGGAAGGAAAAGAGGACGGTGGAGATTTTTGCAGATTCGCAGGAGAGGCTGCAGGGGAGAAGTCTGCAGGGAGAGAGCGTGCTGGATGCGCAGGCAGAAGCCAAAGGGGTTTTCATTTAAAATCGATCACTTTTTTGTCCAGCTGTATCCAGATCATATTTTTGTCAATTCAAAAGCTATTAGTATTACTTTAGCCATTTTTTCTTGAAAAAATACTATAAATAGGTTAGAGTGATACAAAAGAATAGGGACTGAGTAGTTTTTGTTGTGTGAAAAAATGCAAAAGGGTCCTCATACCAAACCTATTGATCGGTGTTTCTCTTTGGCAAGAAAAAAACCTATGGACATAAAACCTAGAATTTGTGTTATGTTTCTCTTTCAATGTTGATACATTTATTTCACTTCGGTTTTAGGATGCACAGAATAAGGTGGCAGCTTATGCTCTCTATCAGTTGTTTCCAGATCTCCCTGTTCACTTGCCAATCACAGAGCCATATGCGTCAATTGTCCTCCACTGGAAAGCAGGTGATATTCTCGCATGTTGTTTTACTTTTAGTTGCAATAGTTTATTCTTTGATCTTTCAAGTGCATTGTGTTAAAGATGGATAGTGGGCAGAGGACACAATCTCTATTGTTGCAATAATCTTCATATACTTTTCTGCAGTGTTGTTCTTGTTGTGTGATATTCCAATTAAAATCTTCCCTTCTGTAAAAAAATTCCAGGTGAATGTTTGGCCAATATAGTAGAAGATCAAGAAGAACGTAGAGACTGTTTTATCAATTTATTATTGGATGCCAATGAGACGGGTACCATTGCTCCTTTAAGTGTTACTGATAATTCAACTGAGGATATGATGCACAAGCCTCAAGCTACAGAAGATCAAACTACTATCTGTAATTTCAAAATTAAAAGTATGTCCAGTGGACTGACATTTTTATGTTATTGGGGAAACACCTGGTTTATTCTATGCCACCCACTTTTTAATTTCAGTCACTATTACTGTTTTCTTGAGTTTTGACAGTATTTCAAAACTTGGTAAACGCTTATATTTTCTCAGTACTTGGAGTAATTAGTGTATTTGAAAAATCAAATATTGGTCAAAATAAATTAGTGATCATGAAGAAGAAAACTACAGCTAGCTCATATGAAGTGCAGTATATCAGCATATCAGTGGCCGATATGCATCATACTGTGGCCTGCGAGTGCACAGCGAAGCTGAACTTTTCTAATGATCTCATTCTCTTAATTCATTAATTCACTGTACGACTTTTAGGGGTTATCATTACATATTATAGAATGTAAGAATGTCTATGTATTCCCAAATTACCTGCAAGGTAACCTGGATGTCTGAAATTGGATTACCTCTACAAGATTGTGTATGCATTCACATGAGGGGTTTTGTTTTAATGTCTTTCTTAGCACATCTTTTTGCAATAATGCAGAGCCAGATCTGAGAAAAGATTCAGAAAGTGTTTATTTGAAGCAAGAGCAAGAGAATAAGAAGAAAATGAAGAAGTACCAGGTAAGAATTTTTTCGATTCATCGACAATAAAAATTGGGGATATGAGGTTAGGATTTAGGACAACTTTAAAGAACTAACATGAGTCTACAACTAAACCCATCTTATTGTTGACACTTGATCATCCATAGTGTAAATTGAGTGCTTTATTTGCATCTTCTTGAAAAGTGTTGAAAGAATAAAGATAGAATAATAATGAGAAGAGAATGAAGATGAAGAGAAGGATTTTCTGTGTATTTCATTAGAGGGTTAATGGGGATATATATATTACAAAGATGGAATATTCCTATATAAGATGCTATACAATGATAATGTCTAGAGTATATTCCTAAAGCATATTCTAGAGCATATTCATAATGCATATTCGTAGATACAATAATACTTTCACACTCCCCCTCAAGTTGGAGCATAGATATTTATCATGCACAACTTGTTACGTAAGTAATCAACTCGAATCCCATTTAGAGCTTTAATGAATAAATCTCCAAGTTGTTCTACAGTCTTCACATATCCGGTAGAGATTAATCCTTTTTGTATCTTCTCTCGAATAAAATGGCAATCAACCTCAATATGCTTTGTTCTCTCATGAAATACGGGGTTGTTTGCTATGTGTATAGCAGCTTGGTTATCGCATCACAACTGAGCAGGCATTGGTGTCTTCAATCCAATTTCATTCAATAAATGGTGTATCCATATTATCTCACATGCGGATTGTGCCATAGCTCGATATTCTGATTCAGCACTAGAATGAGAAACCACATTCTGATTCTTACTCTTCCAGGAT
Source organism: Cuscuta europaea (assembly GCA_945859875.1). Lineage (NCBI taxonomy): Eukaryota > Viridiplantae > Streptophyta > Magnoliopsida > Solanales > Convolvulaceae > Cuscuta > Cuscuta europaea. Next base: position 2,404,212 of record CAMAPE010000011.1, on the reverse strand, counting down.
ACAAGATTACCACCAACAAAGACACAATAGCCAGATGTAGATCTTCGATCATCTTTAGAACCAATCCAATCAGCATCTGCAAAGCATTCTATTCTCATGTGATCATGGTTTTGATAAACAATACCTGGTCCTGGTGCTCCCTTTAAGTAACATAATATGTGTTCTACAGCAGCCCAATGATCAATGGTCGGTGATGACATGTATTGACTCACTACACTCACAGAGTAAGCAATATCTGGACGAGTGACTGCGAGATAATTAAGCTTTCCAACCAATCGTCTATATCTTTCTGGGTCTTCAAATGACATGCCTTCTTGAGTGAGTTGCACATTGGGAACCATGGGAGTATTGCTCGGCTTTGATCCCAACTTCCCTGTTTCAGCGAGCAAATCAAGTACATATTTTCGTTGAGATAGAAATATGCCTTTCTTACTCCGTGTTACCTCAATACCCAAGAAGTATTTCAATGAGCCTAGATCTTTTGTTTGGAACTGGCTATTAAGATAATTTTTAAGGGCCAAAATGCTTGCATTATCACTGCATGTAATCACAATATCATCGACATACACCCATGCTTGTCACGGCGTCGCCTAGGCATCGCCTAGTCGCCGACTAGGCGTCCTGGCGCTAGGGACTGCTCACCAGCTTCACTCGCCTCGCCAGATGAAGAGTAGTCGTGAATGGCGTCGTCTAGGCGTCGTCTAGGCGCTGTTTTGGCGTCGAAGTCCTCGCCTTTTTGGAAAGTCGGACTGCTATGGCGCAGGCCCAGAACACAAAATAAAAATGGATTTAGGCTTTAATTAAAAGCAAGCCCATAGTAATCTTCCTTACCGACGATTCGTTGCCCAAAGTCGTATAGCCAAGCCAAGTCGCAGCCTCGTAGAGTCGTAGGAAGCAGACGAACAACTCCACGAAGAAGACAAAGTCGCAGGTATGGCCCTCCTTGTCCCTCGCTCGCGGAAACAGAGTAGCAGGCGACTCCCTAGTTCCCAGTCCCCGATCTCTTCTTCTTGGCTTCATTTTTTTATTATTTTAATTAATTAAGTTGTGTATTTATATATATAAAGGGTGTATTTTCATCTATCTATCAATATATGTGTATATATACACTTCTATATTACAGAATCAAGATATAATATGATATAATGATATACCCAACCTGTCATCATTTTCATTTTCATTTACCCCAGTGCCGCAAAGGCTCCCACCTACGGTGGGGTAAGGGGGGGTCGGATGTACGCAGTCTTACCCCTATACTAAAGCATAGAGAGACTGTTTCCGGATGACCCATAGTGAAAATCGCGTCCAAAATTGCATGGACTGACTGCTGCTTCATTACAAAGAGGCGCAGACAGTTTAGTGAGCCATTTTGCTTTATTCCATCATAATCTCAAGCCAAAAAATAATGAATCTTTGGCTCCATTGCAAATGATGGAAATATATACCCAACCTGTGAGACTTCTATTTTATTATATGTTCTAAATTATAAAATAATAAACTGTTAAAATAATCATAAAAACTGGTACATACTAATATATACTAGGGAAAATTACGAGAATATTAGTAAAACTCGATCAATTTCCCATAATATGACTAAAAAACTTAATCTACCAAAAGATGACTAAACCTCATCATACATGAGTACCGTTCTCTTAAATTCAAGACAAAATGACATGATTGTCCTCATGTGTCTATCCGCTGTGGTTACTCATTTGAGCATTTATTGCAGAAGAGATCAAAAGGAAACTCTCTCCTTCTACAGCCGTATATCAAAAGAGACGAGCAGTTTTTGAAAATAGAGTTTGAATCAAAAGAAAGAAAGCCATGGCAGAGAATGAGGACGGCGAAGCGGTGGAGACAAAGGAGACTGGAGTTTTTGTGACGACGGAGCAATGGATGTAGTGAAAACGAAGGAGACCACTGCTTCAGTGGTGACAAAGCAGTCGATGCAGTGACAATACCAATTTAAGGCATTATCAGTTTATAAGGGCATTAAAAAACTGCGTAGTGGGCATTATTAAGGCATTTAATTTTTTGAATGAATCAAAAGGGGTAGGAAGTAGAAAGTGAAATGGTTGGGCAATAATTTAGTGTAGAACATGCAAAACTAAGAGATGGGCAGTAAGTTTATGCAGAACATGTAAAAAATAAGAGATGAATAGTAAGTTTATGTAGAACATGTAAAAACTAAGAGATGAGCAGTAAGTTTATGTAGAACATGTAAAAACTAAGAGATGAGCAGTAAGTTTATGTAGAACATGTAAAAACTAAGAAATGAACAGTAAGTTTATGTAGAACATGTAAAAACTAAAAGATGGGCAGTAAGTTTATTATGCAATAATGTTGGTCATTAAACCAATTCAAATGACATCTTAGTTTTGTTAGGCAATAATTAACATGGGTAAGTTAAAAATAAGAGGAGCAGTAAGTTGGTTGATGAGTAACGTAGGCTGGTTAGTGAAATGATAAAAGGGCATTAAGGTGGTTTAGTCGATTAGGGGATGATAAATAAGGATGCATCAACAAAGATGAACATATATAAAAAGATGAACGTATAAAAGAAGAATACAAATTGCAAATAATGAAAGGAGTTACCTTGTATAAGTTAATTCCATATTTTTAGGAGATTCCATTAATATGTCGGTTACAAACTCTAATAACACGGTTACCACTTATTTAATCTATCCCCACCAGCCCGTGAGTGGTTTAGCCACTCCTGAATTTTAGGAGATATAATAGCTCATTCATTAATTGAAAAGAGGGCATTTGAGGAATTAAAATAAAAAAAAAACACGTGCATAGCCCTGAGCATGTGCGGGTAATACATAAGGAATAAAACTTCATTAAGTCATAGATCCGGAAAGACATGGACTTTTGGTCATAGGTCTGGTAATTTTCTCTATATACTACGTATGATATATATTTTGCATAGTTTATTTATATGTATGATTATATATATAATTATATACATAATTATATATATATATATAAATATATAGGCGACTAGTCGCCTAATTGTCGCCTAGGCGGGCGCCTAATCGCCTAGGCGATATGGCAGTTGGCCGGCGCCGCGACTCGACTTACCGCCGTGACAAGTATGCATACACCACAAGCAATGTGATACCTGTTTTCGTTCGTCTGTAAAGGAGAGTGATCTGATTTGCCTTTGATCATTCCAAACTGTTCAATTGACCGACTGAACTTCCCAAACCATGCACGAGGACTCTATTTCAGACCATAAAGAGATTTTCGAAGTCGACAAACTTTACCATACTCCCCCTGAGCAACAAACTCCGGAGGTTGCTCGATGTAAACTTCTTCCTGAAGGTCACCATGCAAGAATGCATTTTTAATGTCCAACTGATGTAAGTGCCAATCATGAGTTGCAGCGAGTGAAATAAGTAACCTGACAGATGTTTATTTAGCAACAGGAGAAAAAGTGTCAGAATAATCAACACCATAGGTTTGAGCATAACCCTTCGCAACTAATCGGGCTTTCAATCGAGCAACAGATCCGTCTGGATTAACATTAAGGCTAAAGGGTCAAATAGGTCCCTGTACTCATATCAATAGCTCAATTGGGTACCCGAACTAAAAAAAGGTCCAATCCAATCCTCCAACTCTTCAAAATCGTTCAATTTTTTCGTTTAGCCGGTAAACTCCCGGTACTCAACTGAGCTATTGATATGAGTACAGGGACCTATTTGACCCTTTAGCCTTTGAAAAAACGAAAAAATTGAACGATTTTGAAGAGTTGGAGGATTGGATTGGACCTTTTTTTAGTTCGGGTACCCAATTGAGCTATTGATATGAGTACAGGGACCTATTTGACCCTTTAGCCTAACATTAACAACAAAGACCCACTTACATCCAATAGACTTCTTCCCTGTAGGCAAGTCTACCAAATCCCAAGTACCATTAAGATCCAAAGCATTCATTTCCTCTACCATGGCATGACGCCATTCAGGATGAGACAAAACTTCTTTAACAGATTTAAGAACATAAATAGAATCGATGGAAGCAATAAAAGAACATGAGGCAGGGGATAACTGACTATACGACACAAATGAAGAAATAGGGCGAGTACAAGACCGTATACCTTTACGTAGTGCTATCGGAAGGTCAAGATCTGATGTAGAGACAAGATCTGAAGATGAAGATGCATGTACTGGTTCAGGACATCAGCTCAAGGATGGACCAATATCAGGATAAGTAATCACAGGGGTCACAGGCGGGGGTGATCTGGTGCTCTGTTTCGACGGGTGTAAACCAAGTGTACTGGCGGTTTGGGGTCGGGAACAGTAACATGTGGAATAACTACAGAAGGTGTAGATTCCGGTATAGTGACAGAGTAAATGAGTATTTCATCATTGTCCCCATGAATATCTGTCTTGGATGATGAAAAATGTGTATTTTCATGAAATGATGCATCAATGGAAACAAGATATCGACATGTACTTGGACAAAAACATCTATACCCCTTCTGAACTCGAGAATAACGCAAGAAAATACATTTTAATGATTTGGGGTCTAACTTTGTAAGATGAGGATTAACGTCTCTAACAAAGCAAGTGCAACCAAATGTTTTAGGTGGGATAGGAAAAAGTTCTTTATTTGGAAATAGGCAGTGATAAGGAGCTTTACCATTTAAAACAGAAGACGGCATACGGTTTATCAAAAAACATGCGGTAGACACGGCATCCGCCTAAAATTGTTTAGGCACATTCATTTGGAATAGAAGAGCTCTTGCAGTTTCTAATAGATGTCGATTCTTTCTTTCGGCGACTCCATTTTGAGGAGGTGTGTCTACGCATGAAGTTTGATGAATAATGCCATTTTGAAGCATAAAGGATTTAAATGGAGCCGAGAGATATTCTTGGGCATTGTCTCCCCTCAACACACGAACATGAACATTAAATTGAGTTTTAATTTCAGCACAAAATGCAGAAAAATGAGTAAATAACTCTGATCGACGTTTCATAAAGTATAACCAGGTCATACGAGAATAATCGTCAACAAATGTAACAAAATATTTGAAACCAGATTTGGACACAACATGACATGCCCCCCAAACATCAGTATGAACCAGATCAAACGGAGCGTTTGCTCGTTTATTAAGTCGAGGACTTAAACTAGTACGATGATGTTTTGCAAATTCACATGACTCACATTGTATAGATGACACCTTATTAAAGTGAGGGTACATTTGCTTTATTAGTTGGAGAGATGGATGTCCTAATCGGTAATGACTTCTAATAGATTTCCAACCCCAAGACAAGAGATACCTTTTGTGATTGATGTATCCAAAATATAAAGACCAGCCGACTCATGTCCTTTACCAATAGTCTGCTTTGTCAACAGATCCTGAAACACATAATATCCAGGAAAAAATGTTACAGAACAATTAAGAGTACGTGTGATTTTACTGATGGAAAGCAGATTAAATGCGAAATTAGGAAGACTCAAAACAGGTGATAATAGTAATGTAGAAGTTGGAACAACAGTACCGGATCCAAGAACAGGTGAGGTAGATCCATCAGCTAAAGTGACACTAGAAGTAGGTAAATATGAATGAAACGATGAGAATAGACTAGGATTACCGGTCATATGATCTGTGGCACCGAGTCAATGACCCATTTTGATGATGATGAAAGAAGACATGTGTTTGAGATACCTGAATTAGCGACTACCGAGATAGGGACAGAGGAATGCTGCAGAGATTCTTGGTAGCTAATAAATTTGGCATACTCGTCGAAAGAAATAGCAATTGATCCATCATATGAACTAGTAGCGGAAGCAACATGAGCAAGCAAATTTCCTTGATTTTTGAACCTCAATTTTCTGCATTCTTTGATAAAGTGTCCGGGCTTCTTGCAATAATGGCATATTACTGCATTGCAGATTGTCCCGTACAAGACATTTTTTTTGTTTTTTTGTAAACAAGATATTAAGTAAACTTACAGCCCTTTCTTCTTAGCACCAGAAACGCAGGTCCATGCAGCTGTCTACGTTCGCAGTTCCAGACTCTTATAAACTTTTACCGTACAAAGAAAGCTTCCAATATTGTGACGAAGTGTACCTGGTATCACTAGAGGACCTTTGGCGAGTCTGGTGATGGTCTCCGGTCAAAGCTCCGGCCAGAAATACGCCCTCACGCGCCGGCGCGTGAGTAGTCTGCGAAAACTTCCGACGGCGCGTGTAGCTCACGCGCGGTGGTTTGGACGTGTGGATTTCGGTTTTCTGGTCGCCGGCGGAAGGCGCACTAGAGTAGGGTGGACGTGAGATAGGCTCTGGACTAAGGTTCTGAAATTTGTCTGCTGATGTTTTGTGCAGGGAGGGTTCCAAATGAGAGGAAGGAGGTTCTGGGATTGGATGTTCTGGGAGAGATTTTGGGAAAACAAAATAATAGTAATAACTCACAGAGAAGCTAAAATTTCTGGACTAATGTTCTGTGTCTCTGATACGATGTTGAAAGAATAAAGATAGAATAATAATGAGAAGAGAATGAAGATGAAGAGAAGGCTTTTCTGTGTATTTCATTAGAGGGTTAATGCCCTATATATATTACAAAGATGGAATATTCTTATATAAGATGCTATACAACAATAATGTCTAGAGTATATTCCTAAAGCATATTCTAGAGCATATTCATAAAGCATATTCCTAGATACAATAATACTTTCACAAAAAGACTGTTTAGGTGCTTTATCTAGATATGAGGTTCCACCATAGGAGGAGTAAACCAAAGTCACTTCAACGCTCACCCTCAGGCCTCAGCCCAACCAAGTTCAAACCATGAAGGTGCACAAATGGGCCAACAGACCTTAAATGGTCATCCTAAATCATGTGTCCGAAACACAATCAAACAACAACCGGGTTTTGCTCTGATACATTGTTAACATCTTAGGTTATATTCTAAAACGTCAACATGATAAGAGGAGTACACCAGAGTCTTATATATTATTTTATTGTTTTGTGCCAACCCAATGTGATACAAATACTTCAAGCAGAATTTCCTAGATCGAGATCAGCCTCATTAAGCAGAATGCACTTTTTACTTTTTGTTACACCCTCCCTGAACTTGAGATATTTTGCTACTTTAAAATTGCACACTCAGATCCATTTTTTACATGATGTTGAGTACTCCAAAAATTCAGGAATGGGGATAGTGTTTGCAGTTCTTTGGTAGTCTCTTTATACAAGAGATGTTGGTCTTCCACCTTAGCATTCAATGCTATTTCAGAGCAGTATTACACTATTGCTGCTTCTAAAGCTGCAATTACTTTCTTCATATGCACTATTGATTAAGATGAATGTATGCACATGTGCATAACTCTTTTGCCTCTAATTGGTTTATAATTTTCCATTTAGGACATGTTGAAATCCAGAGCTTCCCTTCCCATTGCCGAGCTAAAGGATGATATTTTACATTCACTGGAAAAGAATGATATTTTGGTTGTCTGTGGGGAAACAGGATGTGGGAAAACCACTCAGGTTAGAATTTATATGCCTTGTTTTGAAGCTTGACAATGGGTACCCAACCTTGTATTTATTTTTCCCACATCTTTTCTGTGGGGCTTCTTCAGTCAATAAATTTTATGCTGCACTACTTTCTATAAAAAATCTCCGTTTCTCCCCCACACCCCATGGCCCCTAAGCTCAACATTTTTTTTTCAGACTTGAAAGTTTGTGTTTTTTTGCTTCTTTATAATTTTAATTTCCGACTGATGTGTGAAGAGTTAATTTTTTTACTCCGATTTCTGCCTAAGTTGTAGAATTGATGGTGAGATGAGATTGGCACTTGTAGTTGGCACCCTTATGCCGGCCAATCCATAACACTAAATATGGGGTTGAATCAAGGGAGGATGAAGAAGATGATGGGGGCTAGATGATGATGTGGCCTCCACATGCATTTAAGAAACCGAATTCAAGTCTAATCAGATGGGGTCAAAACCTACCAAATGAACTTTTTGAATGTTTCTATTCACTTATTGATTTAATCAGAGATTTTTATGGTTGAGGGGGTGAATTGAACATTTTAGATGATTAGTGGGTCCTATTTGACCCTTCAGCAAAAAAATAATGCTTGAAATTGCCAATTTAAGCTAAAAGGAAAAATGTAAACAAAGTGGATTTATTTATATTATGATCTTCTTAGAACTTCTTGTGCACTATTAACTCCTAGTTTCCCAGGTTCCTCAATTTATATTGGATGACATGATTGAATCAGGATGTGGTGGATATTGTAATATCATTTGCACACAACCTAGGAGAATCGCGGTCAGTATTACATCTTCATGCTAAATCTTTGTTATTTTAGTTTCTGAATTCATACTGGTTTATTGCTTTATGAAATCCTTTGATGGTGAGAGTCCCTTTAAATAGGCAATTTCTGTAGCTGAAAGAGTTGCTGATGAGAGAGTTGAATCATCACTGGGTTCACATGATTCTTTGGTTGGCTATCAAGTTCGCCTTGATAGTGCAAGGTAATGTGACCTGCCAAAGTCCATGCTTGTCAGTACTCAGCAGTTGTTCCGAGCTGAAATCTGTTAGTGGATTGGATGTTACATGTGCTGCTGCTCTTCTAACTCAAACCCTTTGCATCCTAGACCACATATATTTTCTAAGCTCCTTGTGATATTTGGCTGGGACTCATTTACAGATGTCAAGTTTCCTGTTTTACATGCACAAACATGTATTGCTGAGTACTGGCAGTCTGGCAGATGCTCCTGTTCCTGCATTATTACCCATCCCATCGTCAAAATATGAACTACAATAATTTTATATATATATATATATATACATTCTTATTTCTTGCTTTTAGGAATGATAAAACAAAGCTTCTCTTTTGTACAACTGGGATCCTCTTGAGAATGATTGCGGTAAATCTTGCTATCAACAATTTCATTTGAATCTGAGGGATGTGATTATGAACATTATTTAGGCCCACCCTTCTTCCTTTGCAACATAAGTAGAGATTGTTTTTTGGAAATTGAAGTGTTGGTTCATAAGTTTTTGTCTTTGATATGTTATAACTTATAATGCAGGGTAACAAAGATTTGAGTGGTATAAGCCACATCATTGTTGATGAAGTGCATGAACGATCTCTTCTGGTCAGTATTTCCTCCGTCCCGCTAAGATTGTCCCATCTTTTCTTTTTGGCCCGTCCCACTAAAAAAGTTCCATACCAATTTTGAAAAAGTTTATGTGGTTCAAAATCATTCTTACTTTATTCCTATTTTCTCAATTCAATATTAACCACATAAATCCACTTTTCTTAATAACCACACCACCTCCTCATGTCCCAATGTTAGTGGGACGGAGGTAGTAATATATGATCATATGTTAATTTGTTACATGGTATAAGACATTTCCTTTTTATCTGGACAGTTAAACTCCTTTAGTGGTCAAGGATCTCTAGATCAGTTCAAGCAAAAGCCTAATATCTTTTTCTTTTGCATCACAGGGTGATTTTTTGCTTATAGTGTTGCGGAATCTTGTTGAGAAGCAATCTGCTCATGGAATTGCAAGCCTAAAAATCATACTGATGTATGTCTGGATTTGTATAGTTATGTGGCACTTAGCATTTTCTTGTTTTGTATCTTATACGTTTAGTATTGTCTTTTGTTTTACTGTTGCTTTGCTGTTGTTATTGATGTTGTTGTTGTTGTTGTCGTCGTCGTCGTTATCGTTATTTATTATTATTATTATTATTAATATTATACTATTATTACAATTATTACTATTATTATTATTATTATTTGTTTGGTTCTGTTATGTAGGTCTGCCACGGTTGATTCACATTTATTTTCACAATACTTTGGTCATTGCCCTGTAATTACTGCACAAGGAAGAACACATCCTGTCTCAACTTATTTTCTAGAGGATATTTTTGAAAATCTCAACTATCGCCTCACAACTGACTCTCCAGCTTCTATGAACTACGGAACACCCACAATAGACAAGGTTCTTCTATATATCACTTTTGCTGAGATTTCCAAATTCTGATAAATCAAAGTGTAGCTGTTAGGCTGTTAGCCTGCCTGACATTGTTGCCTTTTCCATCTCACATTTCTGGCACTGAGGATTATCTCACAGAACTAATGTCATAGCTTGATGGGGGTTGCCTTTACCAGTAACAGCACACATATATCTTAGCATGTAGTGCACAAAACTGAGTAGGCTATTGATGACTTCCCTTTAACTGAATATGTCTAGTTGTCTACACTACCCAAATTCACCGTGCTCGTAGTAAATCTGAATAATTTCATCGTTCACTGGTTATCTGGTTCTATGATTTGGCTTCCGGTAAATAAAAACTCCTGAAACATCAAGTTATTGGCCTTATGGTAAATAAAAAGTGTAGAGGTAGAACATGCATTTGGAAGTTGGTTAATTATATGTTGGGACATGTGGTTAACTGAGCGTGGCATGACTTTTCGTTGATTGTTTTCATGTTGATGCTTGCAGAGAGGTCCTGTTGGAAATCACAGAGGGAAGAAAAATCTTGTCCTATCTGCATGGGGAGATGAATCATTGCTTTCTGATGATTGTGTTAATCCATATTATAATCCAATTAGCTATCAGACATACAGTGAGCAAACCCGAGAAAACTTGGTAACTATATCTAGAAAGAGCTCCCTTTTATGTTACTGGGAAATGGGAAGCGCTGGTGTTAATCTGTTCATTTGATAAGTACCATAATGTACTCTTATCCAGAAAAGAATGAATGAAGATGTCATAGACTATGATCTTCTAGAAGACCTTGTATGTCAAATTGATGATACTTACCCTGAGGGTGCAGTGTTGGTTTTTTTACCTGTAAGTTTTGTCTTTGGCTCTATATTTTGGTTGGTGCTTGATGTTACAGTGAGTACTTGAAACGTCTCTATCTCTGAGTGGGAAGTAGTGAGTGATTTAATTCACTATTGCAGGGTGTTGCGGAAATACATATGTTGCTTGATAGACTAAGTGTTTCATATCGATTTGGTGGACAATCTTCTGAATGGCTTCTTCCTTTACACTCTTCTATAGCATCTGAGGATCAGAGAAAGGTGTTTCTAAGACCTCCGGAGAGCATTCGTAAAGTAAGCTTACTTTCTCATCCCTCTGAAAGGTTTCAACACTTTCAGCTCAATATGCTGCATGAAAGTTCACATATTCTCATTTTTCATAAAAGATGCATTGAACTTGCCATTTTTGAAAGATTATGGCATCACACATTTACAGAATCGTTTTTCCTCAATACTCCTATAGAAATGTGAGAAAACTTCCTCCTTCCTGTTGGTCTTTTAAAACTGGATCTATTACAATAGCCCTCAACTACTACATGTAAAAAGCTAATTCATCAAAAGCTAATTCAAACTATGGTACCTATAAAAAGTCATTGGTGTGCTTCTATGTTTTAACTCTACAACAACAACATCAAGCCTTAGCCCCAAAAGAGTTTGGGGTCAGCTAACTTGAATCGACATATGAAATCGGAGCTGACAAAGGTAAAAAGAGATAAAAGGATAAGATATGATAAAAAAGAAAAAATAAAGATATAGATAACATAAGAAAGATAAAAAAATAAAAACTTGAATCTACATCTAAGGTAATCCCATATTCCATCATTTGCAATGGAGCCAAAAACTCATTATTTTTTGGCTTGGAAATATGATGGAATAAAGCAAATGAGCTCACTAAACTGTCTGCGCTTCTTTGTTATGAAGCAACAGTCAGTCCATGCAATTTTTGACCCGATTTTCACTATGGGTCATCCGAAAACAATCTCTCTGTACTTTAGTACAGGGGTAAGACTGCGTACATCCGACCCCCCCTTACCCCACTATAGGTGGGAGCCTTTGCGGCACTGGGGTAATGATAATGATGACATCTAAGGTAATCCCACGGTTACAATTGCTTCTATTTCCATCAGACTTGCACTTCATATACTCAGTCTTACTTCGACTCAACCGAAAACCACTGTTCTCCAAAGTTTGTCACCATACTTCCAACTTTATTTTAATACATGATCTTGTGTCATCGATCAACATAATATTGTCGGTAAACATCATACATCACGATATATCTTCTTCAATTGACTTGTGCTTCATCCATGACTATAGCAAATAAGAAATGACTCGGAGTCGATCCTTGGTGCACTCGATAGTAATAGGTAGCTTTGCAATCCTCCCTACACAAGTACAAACACTTGTAGTATAATTCTCATGCATATCCATAACGTAAATTATACCGTGGGACCGTTATACCTTGCGAATGGTATACCGGTCCCAAATACGGCACTGCTCTTTTTATTCTTGCTGCACTATCAATGGTTTGTTATCTTATTCATTTTATCTTACTTTATCCTTTTATTCTTCTTATCTTTCTTCTCTTTTTGCCTCTAATATTCATAGATCGATTCATGTTAGCCAACCCCAAAATCTTTTGGGATTAAAGCTTGGATGTTGTTGCACTATCAATGGTTTCTTTCTTTTTCCTTCAATTTTATGATTTCTTCTTTATTTTTCTTTTCTTCAACTCTTTTCTCCTTCTCCATCAAAATACTAAAACTTTAATTGTGGTTTTACTTGTCTTTATCTTTAACTAATTAAATTACAACTGAATTTTCCTTTTCTCTTTACCAATTCATTACAAATTTTTATTAATTCACATAAAATAAGTATATTGTATTTCATATTCATACACTATTTTTTGTTTTTTTTATACGCCGGAAGGAAAACCACCAAAATCAGTGGGGTAGATGTCGGAGGTCATACACTATTTTTTGTAATATTTTTTATATCCATACACATTTTCTGTAATATTTTTTTTATTCATACATTTTTTACGGGGAAATTACCCAAAATAGGAGTAAATGAGGTTTGGAATTCCAAAATAGGACTACTATGTTTTTCTTCCCGAAATAGGAGTGGTTACTGCCATGTATGAAAAATACTGCCATAATTGAAAAATACTGTCATTAATTATAATTAATACTGTCATGTTAAATGCACTGTACTGCAACTATTTGACAGTCACGCCTACAATAAATACTGCCATGTTAGTCCTATTTTGGGAATAAAAACATAGTAGTCCTATTTTGGAATTCCAAACTCCATTTACTCCTATTTTGGGAAATCTCCCTTTTTTATGTGATATATTTTTATCGGTTTTATACTCCCTCCATCCCTTTTTATTTAGCCATATTTGGCTTTTCAAGTCAAAGATGTTAAACTTTGACCGATTATATATTTATACATGGTAGTATTGATAATATGAAAATGATATAAAAATGTTGTTTGTTAAAAATTATATCATATAAGTATAAATTTATTAAGTTTCACATAAATATACTCCGTATTATTTAAAATAATAGATCAATGTTTATCATCTTTGAAGGAAAAGTCAAACATGGCTAAATAAAAAGGGACAAAGGTAGTATGTTTTTAGTGGGGTTTTACGAAATTGAGTTTGTTTATTTAAATTTAAATTTGGTAATAGATGAGATTATATTTTCATATGTGCAATTTACATTTTCATATGTGTGAATCACATTTATACACGATTCCTGAAGTTACGTTTGATAATATATGGAATTGCATTTTCTTATGTGCAATTTACAACTTCATGTGCGCGAGTTACATCTTCTTATGCACGTTTTATATCTTAATGTGCGTGAGTTACATTCCATATGCGTGAGTCACATTGTGACTTGGCTCAACAAGTTACATTTTGCATATACGTGAATAACATTTCGACTTGTCTGAAGTTACATTGTGCATACACGCGATTTACATTTCATATATGAAAGGTGACAGAATGACCACGGTAGAGAGTAAGCGAGTTACACTCCCGTAAACGCGTTGCATTTGTCGCTAACTAAGATAAAATTTGTTAAAGTAAATGTCTCACACTGGAATGGTACGAAATAATAAATAAAAAACTATATAAGATCCTAGGTTACTGCTACTATCATGTTGACTTTTTAGGATAAAAGCTCAAATCTTAACATGATATCAGAACTAGGTCAGGTTATGGTTTGACTGTTTAGCGTCCATGATTAAGGGTAGCTTGTTCGGGTTTTTTGGCCAATTTATTTATACACTCCAGTGTATTCCAGCCTGATTTGGGTTAATGGACGTGTTAAAGTAAATGTCTCACACCACAATGGTATAAATAATAAAACACTATATAAGATCCTGAGCTACTCCTCCTATTAAGGTTGACTTTTTAGGATGTGTTCCCGATGATATCAAAGCACACAAGTCCGGTTGTAGTTTGACTGCTTGTTTAACACCCATTATTAAAGGTAGCTTGTTAAGCGTTTGTTTGACCTATTTAAACACTTCGATATTGTTCAACCCGATTTGGGCAGAGGGGCATGTTAAAGTAAATGCCTCACACCGGAATGGTATGAAATAATAAAACACTCTATAAGATCATGATTACTCCTACTATCAGGTTTGACCTTTTAGGATTGAACCTTAGATCTTAACATGCCATTAGAGCCAGATTCGGTTGTGGTTTGACTGCTCTTTTAGCACCCATGATTAAGGGTAATGGTAGCTTGTTAAGGGTTTGTTTGGCCCATTTATACATCCCGATGTTGTCCAACCCAATTTGGGTTGAGGAGGCGTGATAAAGTAAATGCCCCACATAAGAATGATATCACCATCATCATTACCCCTGTGCCGCAAAGGCTCTCACCTCTGGTGAGGTAAGGGGAAGCCGGATGCACACATCCTTACCCCTGTACTAAAGCATAAAGACGCTGTTTTCGGATGACCCATAGTGAAAATCGCATTGCAAACTGCTAATTTATAACAAAGAAGCGCACACAATTTAGTGAGACATTTTGCTTTATTCCATCATATTCCAAGCCAAAAAATAGTGATTCTTTGGCTGCACTTCAAATGATGGAAAACACACCGGAATGATATATAATAATATAACACTATATAAGATCTTGTGCTACTTCTCCTATAAGGTTGACCTTTTAAGATGAAATTCTATATCTTAACACATTTCGTAGCAACGTGAGTTATATTTTAATACACGAGATTTACATAAAGAAAATTGTTGAGAGAAAAACACAAGTACTGTTCGTGTGCGTTTTTCAATTTATGCTTAAACCTAAATGATGTCATTTTTGGAGTGGCAATATGATTTTCACCATGGGCCGCTCCCACGGTGAAACAACTCTATCCATGATGATGTTGATATAACTACATGATATGCCCTTTCTAGTTAAGACCCACCAAAGGACTTCTCGAAGGATCCTATTATACGTCTTTTTTAAGTCAATAAATACAAAATGCAAATCCTTGTTAATGCCTTTATGCTTCTCTACAAGTTGACTAAGAAGGTGAATGACCTCAAATGTTGAGAGACCAAACATAAAATCAAATTGATTCTCCGAAATCTTCACATTTCTTCAGAGTCTTTGCTCAATCACTCGCTCTCAAAGTTTCATGATATGACTCATAAGCTTAATCCCTCCATAGTTAATACATTCTTGTACATCATCTTTGTTCTTAATAAGGGAATAAGAGTACTCTTTCACCAACTTGCTAACATTTTATTATCTCTCTAGATCTTGTTCAAGAAACGTGTTTACCACCCGAGTCTCTCTCTCAAACTTCTCCAAGTTTTGATCGATATGTCAGCTGGATTCATTGATGTCTTTTGCCTCATCTTTCTTAAAGAATCTTTAACTTTTGTCATTTGGATCTTTCTCATAAGATCTCGATTTACCATACAATCTAGTATACTAAGATCATCAATATCTTATGCTTTATTCTCATTGGACAATGTATCAAAGTATGGCCTCCACCTCTCTTTTATTTCCTCATCCTTCATTAGTACCCTTTGATCGACATCTTTCACACACTTAACTTTTGTGATATCTTGAGTCAAATCATACATTCATGAATGCGAGAGTCTATAAATATCTTTTTCTCCTTCCTTAAAGCCCAATTTTACATACAACTCCTTGTTCATTTTTTCACGTGCTTCCTTCACGGTTTTTTAGCTTTTCTTTTAGTCTCCCTGTATTCTTCTATGTTTTCATTACTTCAACTTTTCTCCAAAGTCTTGTAGCACTCTCTTTTTTTCTTATGGCTTATTTCACCTCATCATTCCACCAAGATATGCCTTTTTTTGATGGCAGACATCCTTTAGGTTTCCCAAATATCTTATTTGCCACTTTGTTAATTAGGTCCACTTTATTGACAACCACACATCCTCCACATGCTGGGGTTATGTCATAAATATTACTAAATGGAAACCCATGACAACATTGGACTAAATTTAAATGTTTCCAAAAAAGAGACCTATATGACTTTTATACCCTCCTTGTTACAATTATCAGTTCTTATCAGTTACAGTTACCTGATCCAACCAATTAAAGTTACCCAAACATTTTGTGTGCATAGCTTTGTTGAAGATCCCCTCGAGCCATCGCCACCTATCTTTGTCTCTACATGTTGCTTAACATGATTTCTATGCTTCTTACCTCGAAAGTCAAGGACAAACATCTATGTTGAGTGATAATACTCTGAAGTGAGATAACCTTATACTCGATGTAGCTAATTTTTCAAGTAGTCTTCATTAAAAAGTAATCAATTTGGGTACTATTAGCTTACACTTTTATATATCACAAGGTGCGTCTCTTTTCTTGAACAAAGTGTTCCTTATATGCAACTCATATGTCGAGTCAAAATTCAAAATGTTCTTTCTTACTTCATTTCTAATTCCAAAACTATGTCCACCATGAATACTCTCAAAATCGTCACGACTTGAGCAAACATGCCCTCTTGAGGTTACCTTCTATGACCGGCTTCTCTCTCATTGGCACTCGTCGCACTACTTCCTCAAGATCTTCCCATAATTGTTGAGTGATAGATGCATCTAACCCCCTTTGTGGTACATAGTTACTTACCACGGACATGATCTCATCTCTTATCACCAATCCGATGCTCATAAGGTTGTAGTTCTTAAAACACAATAATGTCTACTCCAATTCTAGCCTCTCCCCACATACCACAACTTAAAACCTTCAGGATTAATCTCTCGTGTCTTTCTCTCCAACCCACTTAGTTTCTTGCAGGCATATAATGGTGATATTCCTTCTCTTCATAACCCCAACTACCTAACATGGTCTTCCCATTAGAGACTCAACGTTCCATGTCCCAAAGTGCAATCTAGAACTCCACCTTCTATTCTTAGCACCACCTCAACCCCCACCATGCCCTCGCATATTTGACACCATCCTCGGGGGCCTTGGGGTAGCGCACCACTTCCGGGCTATGACCTAACAATGTTAACATTCTTATAACCACACCCAGACCTATGAAGTTAGGCATACCCTTGCATATTCGACACCACCCCAGGCGGAGGGATGACACGTCACTTCCGGCGATGACCAAGGTAATATATAATTATAATTAATTAATTATAACCGGTACCCTTGCGTATCAGTTAGCTGTGAAGCTGTGACGCATACTGACTAGTGAGTAATATATAATTATATATAGAATATATTATATAATGTGCGACTATTCACCTAATTGTCGCCTAGGCAGGCGTATTATCGCCTAGGTGATATGGCAGTCGGATGGCGCCGCGACTCGACTTACCGCCGTGACAAGTATGCACAACACGCTCCTCCTTTATCCTGGCTTGGGATAGGAGTGATACAAAAAATTGATCTCACAGCGGAGTTCCCTATGTTTTTAACTCTCTCTCACCAAAATTTTGTTAAGACAATGAGTAGATTATTGCGAGTTGTAGAGGGCCTTAGTGATTGTGTCACATCACTCAATGTGTAAATTGTAAAATGTCTGTTTTTGTGTTTTTCTGGACTTTGGTTACAACTTAATACTGTCAGTATGTACAGACATGTCCTGGCTAGGTGGGGACAAATAACTTAAGGGATATTTTATAATAAATTTAGGCAATGAGCATGCTATAGCAATGTTTTGTCTTGACCTCTTTATTGGATAATCAAATATGCTTGACTGTTCTTAATGTTTCAGGTTATAATTGCTACAAATATTGCAGAGACTAGTATAACAATAGATGATGTGGTCTATGTGGTAGACTGTGGAAAGCACAAGGAAAGTCGCTTTAATCCCATAAAGGTGCATTGTTTCTTTTTGAAGCTTATATGAGGAGGTTATTCATGTAATACTATTACTGATAGTGTTGCAGATTAGTTGTCTCTAATTGAAAGTAAGATTCATATTTATATTCTATAAGGGCCTCTATAGGATCGGGAGTTTGGAGTTAATTTCACTTTCCTTACCCCTTGCTATCCATTCTCATGAAATTTATATTTTCATTTACTTTAACAACAGATTGTGGAGTAAAAGTAGTAGTGCCTCGGTCCCATTTTATGCGTCTTGTTTTGATTTGGCACAACTTTTAATAAAGTGGTTGAAAAAGTAAAGTTGTTGTTGAGATTTGAGTATTATAAAGTAAAATGCTGTGGACCACACATTTCTTTCTAAAATAGAATAGATGAAATTTATTTTGGGACAACCTAAAAAGAAAAGTAAGACATGTAAAATGGGACGGAGGGAGTACTATTTATGGTCTTAAAGTTGCTCTTTAGTTAGCAGTTTTATATCAACTAATCTTATGATGATAGAAACTGTCAAGCATGGTTGAAGATTGGATATCTCAAGCAAATGCAAGACAGCGCAGAGGAAGAGCTGGACGTGTTAAGCCAGGAATCTGCTTCTGTCTGTATACGCGTCATCGATATGAAAAGCTCATGAGACCATATCAGGTAATGACAATTTAGTATAAGTTTGGCCCAAGTCCTGAAGTGTATTTTGTCCTCATCAACAAACTTTTGGCCTTTTACATAGCATTATGTGTGCTTATGTCTTTTGGAATATATAAGCTCCAATCAGTTATGGGCCCAACAAGCACTTTATTGAAACTCCAATGAATTTTCTTGGTTACTAACTTACTACTCAGTTTTCTTTCTTTGTACTGTACAGATACCTGAGATGTTGCGGATGCCTTTAGTTGAACTATGTTTGCAAATCAAGTTGCTTTCTCTAGGAAACATAAAAATGTTCTTATCTAAGGTACCATCTCATCTACAACTTCAATAGCTCTCAGGGTTCAGTTACTTCAGTATCTCTAATTTTCAATTTCTTAAATTTAAATTCTGGTTTACAGGCTCTAGAGCCTCCAAAGGAAGAGGCCATTACATCCGCAATTTCTTTGTTATATGAGGTATTCAGTTATTCACTGGTATCACGTATCAACAGTTTATGTTATAACATGGGGTATTTTTACGACTAACTTTTAAATTTTGATTTAATGTGCTGACTGTGTCTTTGCCACAGACTATCTTTCATTGATATGCATTTCCCATAAGTTTAGCTTATGCAATTACCATGTCCTTGTGAAACAAATGTATCTTCTTGTTCATGCTATATTTTACTTGAACATCAAAAAGTGCCTAGTGAGCTATAATGTTCAAGGCAATATTTGACAATGCAATAAGATTTATCTGGCCGATCTAAATTGAACTTGTGATTAGGTGGGAGCCATTGAAGGAAATGAAGACTTGACTCCTCTTGGGTTTCATTTAGCAAAACTCCCAGTTGATGTACTAATTGGAAAGGTAGGCTTTAGTGGTTTTTTTTTGAATTGATCCTAGCGCACAAACCAAACCTTAGGTCTTAAACTCTTAAAGATGGAAATACACTGGCCTGTAAGACTGTCATGC
Organism: Cuscuta europaea; assembly: GCA_945859875.1. Classification (NCBI taxonomy): domain Eukaryota; kingdom Viridiplantae; phylum Streptophyta; class Magnoliopsida; order Solanales; family Convolvulaceae; genus Cuscuta; species Cuscuta europaea. Next base: position 2,384,477 of record CAMAPE010000011.1, on the reverse strand, counting down.
TATTGAGATTTGAGTGGTTGTATTCTTTTTCTGCAGTCTGATTTTTTATTTAATGAATTGCAGATGATGTTGTATGGCACTATTTTTGGTTGTTTATCACCAATTCTTTCTATTTCATCTTTTTTGAGCTACAAGTCTCCATTTGTTTATCCAAAAGATGAGGTTCTATGACTTCAATCTTGAACATTGTACTACTTCCTTTGACTTGTCTACATAGGAATGAACTGACTAAATGTAAGGTGTTGGCAGAAGCAAACTGCTGAAAGAGCCAAGCTGGCTCTATTGGGCGACAAACTTAGCGGCGAAACTGATTCTTGTGATGGCAATGTGCAATCTGATCATCTTCTAATGATGGTCGCATATAAGAAATGGGAGAAGGTTTTGTGTGAGGTGTGTTGAGAGGGAAAATGCATGTATCCCAACTTTTTACAGTCCTACATTTATTCAGCATCGTGCAAATTATTTGGACATATCTCTGGGTAAAGGATATCGGTATGGTTAATATTATCCTATATATAGTAAGATTAGATTAATTTGCTGGATATAGTAAGATTAAGTTAATTTGCAGTGTCGCAGAATTTACCAGGCTACCTACTCTTAAAAAGTACTATCATGAGATTTTTGATCAATTACCTAATTCAAATCACAAAATCAATGGATCATATAAAACAGAGTACATTAGGGTCGCCTATCTCTAATACCTCTATGACAAACAGAAAGTGGAGTGCTCACCATTAGAACACCTCCTGTAGTCCTGTTATGACAAGCAAAAAGTCAGATGAGCACTAAAGATAGTTAATCTTCAAGTTTTCGCTTTTGCAGCACTGTTAATCTTCTAGTGCTCCACATTTCTAGTTTACTTTTAGGGCAGCCGTCACTGTGAACTTCATGCGGGTTGGTTGAATACTTGAATGCATCCTTCTTCTTGCAGAATGGAGCTAAAGGAGCACAGAGATTTTGCAACTTATATTTCTTAAGCAATTCCGTTATGTATATGATAAGGTTTGTCAATGTTTCATAAGTCTTTATTCTCTCATTAAGCCCCATGATGAAATTTGACTCATTTTCAGAATCCCCCTCTCCACTGAAGAAAGAAATTGTTAAAATACTTGCATGCTTGCATAAACTTCATTGAACTAATTATAGCTTATAAGGAAGTGGATCCAACATAGGGCACAATCTAACTTAAAAGATACCGAGTAAACTAATTCTCAAGTAGTTTTAACGTACTTGGAATGAAATATATTCAATGTCATCAAGGCAGCTGTAGTAGGGGTTGCACCTGAGCATTATACAACTTACAGAGTACTAAATTACTATCACAACACAGTTAATTGAAAAACACATGATCAGCAGCTTTTATTATTCAAAATAAAATCTAAAATATCAATTGAAGCATCATAAAAATATGCTTTGATTTTATTTTTTATAATTTTTCATAATCTCTAGATTCTTCTATTAGGTCATTCTGCATCATCTCTAGATTCCTCATATGCGCCTTTCTTTTTATTTAATTAAATTTTCACTTTTTTCCCTTTTGAAGGGTTAATCTTGTCAAGATTGTGTATATCTTTATAATTAGGTGATTTTTTTCTTGCTATCATTTGCTACATCTATCAAATGCATAGGGTAAGTAATTAAAGTTAAATCAATCAGAAGTTTGCCATTTGCTAAAATTTATGTGCTGCATTCCAGAGACATGAGAATACAATTTGGAACATTGCTAGCAGACATTGGGCTCATTGAAATTCCCAAAAGCTTTCAGGTATTCCAAATGTGAAATGCTAGTCTGTAGACAAATTTGTATGATTATGCTGAGGGCATTTTCTTTTCAGTTTACTGAGCAAACCTGTTACATAAATGTGTTTGATAGACTAATGAAATAATCTTCAAACGTTTTTGGTCAAATGTAGTGATTATGACACTAAGCATTAAAGAATGGAGACTAAACTACTCTAATAATTAGTTAGATTAAACTAGCTTGCTAGGCTGGTTAAACTCATCCTTCACCTTTTAAGTCAAGTGCCTTGGCATCGATGTCTTTGTTACTAGGCAAGGTTGTGATGCTATTTAGTGGTACTAACTTAGATGAAGAAGTCTAAGCATAAAGGTTGAGTTCTCTCATTCGTACTATGTTCTTTTTCAAAACGGTGTTTCTGAGAAGTTTATTTGTTGGTTTCATTTGGAAATATTATGTAGAGTTACTTGTGAAGTAGTCTGAGGTCTTAAGATGATACATTTCTAGATACCCTGCCTTTCTCTCTGACTCTTGTGTTTTTTAGTGGCATTGTAACTCGAGATACTCAATGAATGCAGATCTCTGGAAAAAGGAAAGAAAAGATTGGTAGTTGGCTCTCTGATACAGCACAACCATTTAATGTGCATGCAAATCATTACTTAATTATTAAGGTAAACTAAAAAATCATTTTTATGTTTTATTAGAACACCAAAGCTTCTATGAAGGATATTATAAATCTGTAAACATTTTGAGTAAACTATAACTCAATCTGTATGCATTTGATTTTTATTTTAGATAAAAGACTAGTTCTACCGCTTTTTTTTCTGTTTATATATTTTCTGGACTTCCTAAGATACTGATTCTGAGTTTACATGCTTAGGCAATACTTTGTGCTGGTCTCTATCCCAATGTTGCTGCCACAGAAGATGGTGTTGCTACATCTCTTCTTGGATCCATAAAACAGTACATGGGGCAAAAACCAAAAAGTCAGTCCATGTGGTTTGATGGAAAAAGAGAAGTTCACATTCACCCTTCTTCAATTAACTCTACTTCGAAAGCTTTACAATATCCATTTCTTGTCTTTCTTGAAAAGGTCAGTGTTTTTGAGAACACTTCGTCACATTATTTGTGTCACTATCTTTTCATCTCCTCCCACTGTTGCCTTGCTTTTTGAATAAAGTAACAAACAAGTGTCTTCATCATTTGAGGTCCTTGCTCAAATTCTCAACCATGCATAGTTATGAGAATTGAAGTACTCACCTTGTCCCAAAATGGATGTCAAATTTTTTATTCTTTTGCCAAAAAATTTCTTGACAACTTTTTATAAATGAGTAGTTATGTCACATCACGAATATTTAATATTCCCTCCATCCCATAAAACTTGGCCAAAGTTGACTTGTACGTAGAGGAGAAAGCAATAACTTTAGCCACATATTTGTTACTTTAAATGGAAATGGAAAAGTTTTTTTGGACGGCCAAAAAAGGAAAGTTGGCTAGGTTTTATGGGATGGATGTAGTCATGTAGTGTAGTTTAAAAAATATAAATTTAAATCTAAATTAATAAAAACTCTAGTGTTGTTTTAGAAGTATATAAACTTAATGCTAAATTAGTTAAGCTTTTAGTACAGTTTAAAAAAAAATACTGCTAAATTAATTATGGGTTTTGTCCATGAGTATTACTAAAGTTTTGTTGGAGGCAAAAAAGAGACCTTTTTATGAGTTTCCAAAAAGTGACTAAATTAGTCCTAAAACTAGAAACACATCTGTGTTATACTAATTACCCCATCAAAGCCCATGTGATCAATGTTCTAAAAGGCGTAAGGCGCGTCACGGTGGCATGATCAAGCCTCAAGCCTTGGTGAGGCGTAGGCGTGAAAAGGCGTTTTGATTTTTCATCATATTTTTAATTTCCCTACCGCCATTAATTAGAATGTAAATTTAGTATGACATAGTAAATTTAAGTCTAGCATGGTCTAGTTGGTCTAATATGATCTTAGACGGAAATCAATCCAATTGAAACATCCTGATTTTTCCCAAAGTAGATTTGGAAAAGTAGTTGAGTCATAAAAGTGACAATAATAGAAATGTAATATAATACTATGTACTGCATAATACAAAGTTAGAAAAATAATACAGTACTAATAATAATTTAATAATAATATAACAACAACAATAATAATAATGAGAGTTAGAATAATTTTAGTGCGAGCTGCGAAATAGCTTGTAAAATGTAGGGAGCAACTTCTAAGGCTTCTTTTCCCTATGGTTACACATTTCCCACACCGGAGAAATAGAGTAATTCTACCTTGCACCTCGCCTATACAACAGAAGCTCCACTCGATGGATTTACGTGAGGCATACAATTGAGGCTTCAACATATGCAGGCCTAGTTATATTGGCTTGCCTAATTGTGCTCCAATAGTTGAATTTTGGTTTCACATTTGATGGGCCGCCTTGTAGCCTGCCTAGTAGAACTGGGAAAATGTAATACCGTACCGTTCCATACCAATTTATTTAATAATATGGTGCGGTACCGGTTCTTAAGTGAGAACCATTCCAAAACCGTATTGAAACGAACCATCTTGAACCGTGTCGTATCGTCCTGAAAAAATGGTTATACAAAATAATATATACTCCATATACTAGTATATTTTATTTTATTGTTTTAATAGTCAATAATCTACATTGTGGTTACTCAAAGCTTTGGTATAGACCGTATAATGCATGTACACTCTTTAGGCCCCCAATACAATTATTTAGCGTACTAAATTTTATAAATAATAATAGTAATAACTATGATATGGAACATGTAAAGACCAGAACTATAATTTAATTATAGTTTGATTATTATTTTGTATTTCAGTTAGGTTTGATTGCACATGGTTAGTTTAGCGTAGACTTTTCAATTCTGCAGTCTTTTCTCTTAAACTTTTGTACAATTTTACTTATATATGCTAAAACCTAAAATATTTTTGACTTCGTGGGAGTTAATTATTTAGGAATCGAATGGTACTGAAGAACTGTACCAACTGTACTAAAAATTGGTACAGAACGGGACAAGTTCTATATATATTCAGGACGGTACCGGCTCTTTCATTTTTAAAAGATCCGTACTTTGGGACAGGGCAGGTTTTTCGAAATTACTGTCCCGTACCGTCCCATGCTCACCCCTACTAAGAAGCCTTTAGTCTTATTTCCCTCATTATTTCATTAATTATTACAAAAATAAAGTTAAAGATAACTTCACTCAAGGCTTTAACCAGAGAGGCAGACAACCATTTTGGGGCGGAGGACGGGAGGAGTAATTATCATGTCAGGCGGATAATATTTGCTTCTTGTACAACATGTCTATATATGATTTTGATGCTCACAAAATTCGCAGGTGGAGACAAATAAAGTATTTCTGCGGGATACCACCATAATCTCCCCTTATTCCATTTTGCTGTTTGGCGGTTCAATATGCGTGCAGCATCAGGTATTCCTATCCCATCAGACTCTACATGTGTTTTTGCAATCTTCCTATTACGGGGTTCTTCTTTTATTTCTAGCTAAGTGAATATGAAATAATAAATATTAACAATTTACACCATGTTTCTCTGAAATGAGGGGAAGGAAAAAAGAAGAGTTAAACAAATGTTTTATACTTTTATGTCTGATTCAATGGAGGATTGGGAGGAATCAGTAGTTCAAAAACAAATGTTATGTTAGAATTAAAGATCTACTTACTGTAATGTGTGTATAGCAACAATAATGTATTGGATTCTCCTCTTCAACTTCCCCCATCCTCACCGTGGATTAAAACCCTATTACATCCATTGCCCCATGAGTAAGGATGGCAATGAGGGCAGGGGCTCGGGGCCCTCCCTGTGGGGGAGAAGTGGGGCGGGTGTTGGGGTGGGGCGGGTGATAGGTTATGCACCCCCACCCATCCCCCACCCCGTCCCCGCTTCATCATCATAATAATAATAATAGTAATAATAATAATGTTAACAACAACAACAATAGTAATAGTAATTATAACCCAAATACTAATGAATATAGATAGTGGTTGTGGGCATAGTTGTTACGGTGGGGTTTCGTGGCACGGCGCGGCGCCTCCGGATCGCCATGGCGATATGGCGCCCGCCGTGGCGACATCGCGGCGATAAGTCAACATAGGTACAATAATAAATCCATAATATGTTTTATATACTAAATGTCTACATCCAACACTTATAGCCAACACCACTAATCAAGTAGTAAAACATGTAATCATAGAAACAATACAATCCATAAGACCATAACCATAGGTCTATAGTTCATCAAAGCAATCACAAAAATTTCCATAATCCAAGAACTACAAAATACATAATCCAACATAAAACTACGTAGACATAGTCAAAAGAATAAAAAAAATATTAAATGTAAAGTAACACAACTGAACATTCAGCATAAATTCAAGACACCAATAAAATTATTAAATACAGAGTACTAATTGTAAACAAACAACTGAAATTTCAGCATTATTTGAGCAAAACTGAAATTTGTTTTCAGAAAATTGAAACAATTGAAACGCTTTACGGAATATAAAATAGTAACAATATTACACAGTTCAACACTACAACATTAAATAAAAAGAATAGAAAACAATTTTATTCTTTAAATTAATACAACTGGTAGGTCCCCTAGATTTTGATGATCAATGTATTTAGTTTTGATGATGCCAAACCTCTTTTTAGCATTCCTGTATTAGACTAGATTCTCTTGTACTTGTTCTACTTTGCTTATTGTAATGTGCTCCTATATTAGTGATAAAGTACTCGAGAAAAACAAAGAGTACTAAAAAGAGAATAAACGTACCATAAAACAAAAAGAAGAGAATAAAAAAGAAAAGGTAAGAAAAGAGTCAACTGAAACCCTTTGTGAATTCGGCAGCCATCTGGAAATACCAGAATCAGCAGCTTGCTGAAAACCCTTCGGCCGGCTCCTTACTCAGTTTTCCGGTTAGCTCAACCGAAATCTACTATTCTTCTCTTAGCACAAAAACAATTAAACAAAAGACCAACTTGCAGTCAAAGTGACAAATAGATTAAAGTAATTTTATAAGAAATTTTTACCACCTTATGAAAGTTTCTTATAAATTTATTTTACTAAAAGAAAGTGTTTTCAATTGTAAGGAAGCATTGAACATACACTCAACTTATATACTGAATTTCTACGAGCTAAAGAAATAAAGATATTACATCTTTATCTTTGCATTATTAGAATGAGGAATATCAAGTTGAAGTGTAAAACAGTTCGTTTCACAAGAACACAAAGACAAACCATGCTGCCTCGGTCAAGTGAAACAAAGCAAGTAGATCATGCAACGGTCAAGATTGAACTCATCAGCCAACGGACGAGATTCAACAAGTCTATAAATACAGAAGGAGTGTGAGAAGACCAAGTGTGGTAAAACATGTGAACCAAGTGGAATAGAGCGGAATCAAGATTCACACGAACACATCCACTAAACTGATTCCCCTTCACCACTTCGGTTACCACCCCACTAATCTAATGCTCTTTGAATAGCTCATAATTCATACATATCTATAGAGCTTAGATTAGTTGGTAGTTTAGTTTTCACCCATGTAAACTAGACTATTGTTAGACATTCTGGAGGGCTTTGTGATCAAATCCAAAGGTGAGAAGGGCAAGGACATGAATAGCTCTTGGCAAGTCAATGCCATTAGTGAAAAAACTTGGAGGACTGAGTAGCTTGGAATGGTTTTCAAATTCATTATGAAAAACCTCACAATCTACGCCTGAGCCAAGGGTAGATTGGGCACTAAATGTAATGAGATATTCATTTAGTGGAAATCCATCTGAAATAGGTTGGGACTGGATGTAGGAGGATTACACCACACCTCTGAACCAGGATATATCTTGCGTCACCTTTTATATTCAGCAACCAACACACACTTCAGTTCTCACTCACCTTCAAGAATTCCCGGTCAAATAGCTTGCTCATTTTCAGTCCAAAAAACTGTCCAAGTTTTCTGTGAATCAAACTCCTTGTTTCTATTCATCAAAGTGATCTATTTCAATAGGTCTAAATCCTTCATACCTATGTGTTTTCTCTACTTATAACAGCTAAACAATGTCCAGGTCTGTACCTTAAACATTGATACAGCAGCAAAATCAGCAGCCAGCTCCAGGCGTGGCGTAGCGTCATGGTAGCGTTAGCTATGCTCGACTAACAGGATGAGTTATGTGCCTGGCAGTCTGCTCCTTAAGGTTTCAGCAGTCTGCTCCTTGATCCAGCTTATCTTGGCAAATTTGCATCCTGTTTACTTCATCTCTCACATAACTAAAAGGGTCATAACCTTTGTTACTATAAAGTGTCACACTCTTGAGGTCAAGACTTCCGCTTTATGTTTCAATATCTCCCAAAAGATATTGGAACTCATTCTGTTAGAGGAAAAAGGGTTGAAATTGAAAAGATTTTAAAAGTATCCACACCCCCCTCTAGACTTTTACCTCACTTGGGACCCATCAACAGCCTACTAGATTATCAAAAAAAAAACAAAGAATAGACACTAGACATCATAGGAAAACTCTGGAGACAAAAATACAAGTCTAAACCCTAAAGCAGATTAAAAATGTGTTGAGGAAATCTGCAAAATACTGGAGCAAATAAAACTAATTAACTAATAATGAACCGCCTATCCTAAATCTGGAGCCAATAAAAAATAAAAAAATCTATAACCCAACACTGCAGAAATACTCGGCGGAACTGCGGAAGAGGAAGCTGGAGCCTAGATGCCGACGACCTCTGACCAATGGCGAGACCGACAAGTATGCGTTTGGGATGGCGACAACTTTGGAGTAGCGCGTTTTGCAAGATAGGTCAACTGGGTCAAGTGGGTTTGGGTTTGGGTTTGGGCCTGTTCATGTATGATTGGGTCGCGCCTTGCGTAGTCATCTTGCATCTATGGCGTCTTTCCGAGCCACGGCGACGCTGCTTCGACGCCTAAAGACTTGGCGTCTCGACCTCCCATGGCGAGCTTTGGTGAGCACCACGACGATACGGCGACGCCGTAATAACTTATGTGGTGGGTCTATTGTCTAGTTTGAAGACTTGTCAACAGTTTATTGAACCATCCGTTAGAAAAATCGTCACGCCTATAGGCTATAACCCTCTTTGTGATTTTGTCCATAATGACCAAGAGCCCGTTTGGTGCTCATGTTTTCGGCTTTTCAGGCTTATCAGTCAACTTTTTCACCAAACATATAACTTTTGGTTTCGTGCGCTGAATTGTGTAATAATAAGATAAAGTAAGGTTGGGGTTAATTTTTGTGGTTGTATTGGCTGAAGTTATTATAGATCATTTTAGCTGTTTTCATGTATTTTTTTCTTTTTTTATTAAGAAAATATATTTTAAATATTTTTTTTATAAATCAGCAGAATCATCCAATGCAGCCACTTCAGCCAGAACTTCATAAATTTCAGCATAATCGGCCAATACACCTGATTTGGTTATTACAAAACGGGCTCTAAATCTATTGAATGTTTGAAGACTTATAAATTATCGATTGATTTTGTTTTGTCTATGTACTTGTGTTACAACATTACAGTATAAAGAACGGTTGAAAACAAACTTTTGTTTTGCTTGAAAGCAACTACTACTATATGTTAGTTGAGTTTTAAATTTATTTACTTCAACTATATTATTTAATTTTGTTTTGACAAATATTCCTCGCGGGTCTAGCGGGGATGGGGTGGTTTTTTTAGACACGGTACGGGATGGGAGAGTAAACCCCCACCCGCATTGCCATCCTTGCCTGTGAGAATGTGTACTTGTGAGAATGAGCACTCATGCGGCATAGTTGGAACAAGATTGTTAATTGTACGTTTTCCAATTTACCCCTCAATGGTGTTCCACTCTTGCTTACAAAGAGTTTAATTCATTTCTAATTGGGTCAATTTGGATTGTGATGTGACTCTCAAGTCTCAATGATTCAATCCTTTTGTTCATGGAGAGAGGGAAATCACGTTGGAGGGATTTCGTGATCCAATAATGTCATCAACTCTATCATGACTATAGGCTGTGTATTAACTCATATGTCCAAAATATATATAACAGAGTGGAATAATCACCGTAGATGGATGGTTGAAAGTCCGGGCAGCGGCACAAACTGCTGTGCTTTTCAAAGAACTTCAGCTGACTCTCCGTCATATTCTTAAGGAGCTGATTCAGAACCCACAGGTAGAATCTTCTTCTCAGTCAAGTATAATACTACCTCCGTTCCCATTTTAACTTCCAAATGGGTTTGGCACAAAGTTTAAGATAGTGGATATTGTGTGGTGGAGAGTTGTGCAAAGGAGAGAGAAATGTGTAAGAAATGTTGTGAACCACAAATTCTTTACCAAAAAGGGAAAGTGGAAGTTTTAATTGGAACGGACGAAAAAGGAAAGTTGGAAGTTTATTTAGGAACGGAGGGAGTAGTGAACATCTATCTTTCCTTGGGTTGCGCAAATTAAAAGATCATTGATTGTGTTTAACTTCCTTGACACTCTTCTAATATAGCTGCACCTATGGCCTCATCTTTTATGTTTCAGAGTGCAAGCATAAAGGATAATGAAGTTATCAGATCCATAATACAGTTGCTGTTGGAAGAAGATAAACCACCCAAATAAAGTTCCGTACCTTGAGTCAGTGTTATGATGTAATACTAATTAGTTGTAATAATATAACAATGTTCAACGCAGGTCAGTATGATATTACTGTTATAAAGGGTTAAACTATTAATAGAAAGGTGTTTAGCTCTGTTGTGACAAAAGTACGATAGAATTGTTGAATTTCACTTTTTTAATGGAATAAATTTCACTTTCCTGTGAGTTTTAGGCCAATTCCACATTTAGTCTACATCTTTCACTTTGTCCACTTTTGATACATGACTATTGTGTTTTCGTCCATATATGGTCCTTTCCGCAATGTTTTGTATGGTTAAAATCGCTGGAAAATTGGCTTTTGGCAATATTGGCTTGGCAATCAGCTCATCATTCAAACAAACTGAGGAGCAGCCCAATTCCCAAATGCTAAAATGACTAAAATAAGTTATTGACAGGACTGAGAAAGTGAGTCCTCACTAGGGATGGACTCGGGCCGGGTTAACCGAACCGGCACTGTTCCGGCCCGGAGCGGTCCGGTCCACGGTTCTGTGACCGGTTCGGGACACCCGACCCGACACTGTAGAGGGGCGGTTCTCGGGCCTCGCATTTGATGAACTGGCCCAGCCGGTTTGTGCCAAATTTTTTTCACATTTTTTAAAAGGTAAATGGGTTGGGTTGGGTGTTTTGGAGGGGTCTGGGGTGTGTGGGGGGGCTAGGAAGTAATTAGAAAAAAACAATAGGGTGAACCGGCTTGGTAACCACCGGGTGAACCGGCCTGACCCGGGCCCGGAGCTATCCGGGCCGGTTTCCAGGCCTCACTTCTCCAAAAAAAAAGCCCGGACCGAGGCCATGCCTAGACCTTACTCTAATCAGATGTTTGATCTTACCTTTTGCCGTAGATTTGAGCAGCTGAGCACTTGAGTCAATGAGGTCGTTTCACTGCTTTACATTTTTTATCATTTAATTTTGGTTTTAATCTCTCAGAATATTTATAGTCTTTGGTTTAAATTGTTTTATGTGAACTGGTTAATGGTTATCACTCCGTATATGAGTTCATGCGGGCTTTTTTCTTGAATATTACTAATTTAAAGCCAATTTTCAAAAGAAAAAAAAATGACTAAGAAGATCATATATTTGGAAAATATGATCACTGTTACATTTTTGTGTCACTACCAAATTTTTATATCACTATCAAGATTTTATGTCACTATCAATTTTCGTGTCACTTTCGGATGCCACTGCGGCTATGAAGCGTGTCACTGTGATCGTCGGATAATTTTTCGGTGACTTTTTTCGACAAAACAGTGACTTTCACCGTCCAACACCGCCACCAGCCACCCCGTTGGCACCACCATCCCACGCCACGGCCCGTCCCCCTTAGACTGCCCATTACCCTTGCCCCCATCCCCATGCCCCAACATCCCAAACCCAAGCCCCTGCCCCTACCCCACCCACCCTATCCACCAGTCTACCCGTTGACCGTCACCGAACGGACCCAACATCGTCGGTCAACACCACCAGCCACCAACGATCAACACTAGCCCGAAATCGTCACTCCCAAATCCTAGTCCCAACCTCCCCAACCTGCCCTCTCCAGCCTTGCACCCTCACAACCCCCATCCACCGCCGGATATGGTCCTTTGCACCGCTGGAACCCTAGATCTGCTGCCATCGCCTCACCAGTCACCATCGTTGAATGAGAAGAAGAAAGAAGGAGAAAAACAATGACGATGGCGATTAATCGCGACAGAAGCCAAATGCTGAGTCGGTGAGGTATGCGGCGATTGGATCGAAGCAGATCGACAGATGCAAAGATAAACGGCGGCGGCGGTGATGCAGTGATGACTGGCGGACTGACGGCGGCACTGCAGAGTAACTGTTCATCATCCATTCACTCGCAGATCCCAGACAGAGATGGCGAAGATGACGAGCTCGCAAAGATGGCAAAGATGAGGGCTCGCACATATGGAAAATGCGATGACTATACGGAAGTGCTAAGGGGTGAGATCACATTTATGTCCATCTCGGATTTAGTGATATTTTTGTCTATACAAACTCTAGGAGTAATTTATGGGTAATCTGTTGCACTTTTGGAACTTCAGTCGAATCATGCTAAATAAAAAAAATGTGAAAACATTTTCGCAAATAAGTCAAGTTTCCTGTCAATGCGAAAAAGTGCAACACATAAACGTAATACTGCATCACACTGTGGAAAAAGTGGACGGTTTGCGGTTTCACGATAAGAATGGTTTTTATTTGATCCATACCCTCTATACGGGAGCGGTTCCGGTAAAAACAGACTCTCATGAGAGAAATGAGAATGAATCTGGACCATTGGATTGTTTAAGTGGAACTAAAATGTGCATTAGATTATATTGAATGTGCTGAATAAAAATTTATAACTCAAATGTGCATCAGATGAAACTGAAATGTGTGAAATAAAAGATACAAAAATAATATCACATCGTACCTTTTATTCTACACATTTTAATATCACTTACTGCACATTTTAATTTCACCTAATGCACAATTCTACTTCACATAATGTCACTGTATGAAGATGATGGTATACTCCTATTTCACAAAAAATCACAGCTCTTCTATCAAAGACTCGAAGAGTAGAGCTCGCGTCAATTATATTTTCATATTTACGCATAACATTGTAATACTCCGTATTATATATAGTCAACATCCGATGAATGAAGAATAAAATTATCATGCCAGTAATTTCTATGTTTCTTTCATAGTTCCATGAGTCTCATGGTTTCACTTCATATAGTTCTATACTTCTATACTATTTTGATAAGGGGAATTACAATCCTCAGAACAATTTAACAACCTCAATCATGTTTTATCTATAGTTTTATATAGTAAACTTGAGTTAAAAAACAATGACGTGTCAGCTTCTTATTGGATAATACAAATTCTATTATCATTAATATTAAAACAATTAATTAATTCAATGTCCACCACACTTAAAAATCATGCATTAGCGCTGATTTAGAGCAAGAGTAGGAGAAAAAATCTCTTTTTTAAAGTGATAATCCTATAATTTATATATTTATAATCCAATTTTCACAAAAAATATATCAAAATTCATAATTTTTTAAGATCTTTCATATGACACCAATATTATATATATAAAAATATATAAAAATAGCTATTATTTTATATAGCAAAACCGAGTTAAAAAAAACTATTGATTACTAAAAATTCTATTATGACTACTACTAAAACATTTAATTCATATAAGTTGACTCGATTCATTTAATTCTAGACGATCTCTGCCCTTTACGGCCGCCAAACAACCCTGGATTGCCACCCACTGAGTCACCCCTTTCACCGGGCCTCAACTCACCCGTGTTCCTCTGGGATCAAACACCGGTGGTACAGCTTCCATCTCATGAGACAACAATAAAACCAAAATTGCCAAAACAAACAACGGAAAATCGAGCCTTAAAATTGTTACTCCACTGAATCGCACAAGTAGCATCCTTGAAATGCACAACCAGCAAGGATTGAGAACCCGAGGACTGGTCCCAAATTACCTCCACTGCTAGAAGCCCGACTTCAAACCCCTGCCTTCAAACGCACAGTAAATCTTGGACGATCCCATGCTCACAATCGCAACTATTTGAAGCAATTCTTGGCTGCCACACTGTTAATTGCAAATGGAATCCGTTGTGTAATACTGCGTTGCTACCCCACTGATCGTAGGCAACAGACGATCGGTCAAGAGTCACGACCCTGTGCGGATTATGATCTGCGATGAAACCTCCAAGGACAGAAGCCCCAAATACTCGTCCTACACTCCAAACGAACCCCCGCTAGCACCTCTCTGGGACCCACTCGCCGTGAAACTCACTATGCCGCCCGCCAAAAAACCCTAGACAAGGCTAGGACCACTGCTGATACATCTCTAGACCAAACGATAAGAATCCAAACATCATATTCCCTCTGTCCCGGTTGGACTTTGCCAAGTGCAAAATAGGTGAGGAATAAGAGAAAAGTAAAAACTGTGTGGTTGAGATTTGTGCAGAGGAGAGAAATGTGCAGAACCACAAATTAGTTTAGTTTAATAGGAAAGGGGCAAAGTTTTTTGGGACAGCCAAAAAGGAAAGTTGGCAAAGTCCAATGGGACAGAAGGAGTATATTATTATTGTGGTTATTATCAATGATCATATTATTGTTTAACTATATTATTATTAATGTATTTTTCTTGTTATCAGTATTTATAAGTGACTAATATTATAAAAGGCCCTTGTGTCGGTCTTGTAAGCTCGATTCAATCCCTGATCTAAAAAAAGGTCCAATTCGCACCCGAACCAGCAAAAGAGGGTTCAAATTTCATTTTTTTACAGGTAAACAACCAGTAAAAAAGGTCCAATTCGCGCACCTTTAAGCTATTAAGAAGTATCAAAATTGCAATAAATCAAAAATAAAAAACAGAAACAATAAAAAATTTAAAAAATGACCGGTTGTTTACCCGTAAAAAATGAAATTTGAACCAATTTTTGTGGGTTCAGGGTGCGAATTGAACTTTTTTTAGTTAATGGACTGAATTGAGCTTACACGGGCGGTACAGGGGCTTATTTGACACTTTAGCCATTTAATTATAATAGTAATACTCAATGTTCTAAAAGGCGCTAGGCGCTAGTCGGGCGTCTAGCGCCTAGGCGGCTAACTGGGAACCTAGGCATGGACTAGTCGGAGACATAGAAATTGCATTTTTGTCTATATTTTTGCATAAATATGATAAGTAATATTGTATTTGTGTGTATAATACATATATACACATATGTTAACAAACATGAATGATAGAATTGTGACATTTAATCATATGTAGTATATGATAATCAATCACATAACTCATTATGTTATAATTATAAATAATAATAAAATTTAGGTATATACACAAACATATATAGTTTTATCTTAATTTATAATTTATTTCTTTATATCCGTTACTAAAGTTAAAGTACTTATATCGCTTAGAAAATTAAAATTAAAAAGTAAAGTAATGTTCGGCGAATCTAGATGGCTTAAGCGGCCGATTAGGCGCTCTGGACTGGCAACTAGACGCCATAGGTGACTAACTAATTCACCTAAACATAAAACCAATTAGTCGGAGCGCCTAAACGAAAATCGGGGCGCTAGGCGATGGCGGGGACAAGTCGAACGCCTAGAACGATTTTTAGAACAGAGGTAATACTACATATTATAATGGTATTTATAACACTTATTGTGATGATAATCATAACTATAAAATAAGGATAACTATAACGATAATAAAATGATATTGTAATTATAGTTATTGTTAAAATTGTAATTATAATTATAATTATCATTATAGTTATAATGATAATTATAATTATAAATTTGATTGTATAATGACAATGATAATCATTATATAAGTATTCAATGGAGACGGATTAGAACATGATCTATTGAAAAAATAATTTGAGAAAGTGAGTATAAAAAAACATTTAGAAGAAAAATTCTCAAACTGTGCATCGCACGGGTGAGTTTACTATACTAATAAACACTCAATCACATAATAAATACTTAGATCAGATGGGAATGATTCATATCATATCAAAATCAGAAAAACTCATATTAGATCAGAAAGATTCAAATCAGATCAGAAATATTCATATCGCGGGATCATACAAGATTATCAGACTATATCACAAAAAATCAGGTTAGATTAGACCAGATCTTAAAAATTTTAGATCATAAATATTCATATCCGGTGAATATAACAACTTCTTAATATCAACCATATTAATGTAGTATAATTTTCGGAATAAATACCATATCAATTCAGTTTCCAAAATAATTGTACAACATCAATTTTTTAAATAATGAGACTCTAATACATGTAAAGGACTCTAATCATAAAAAATAATCTTACACATTTGAGTGAGGCTCTAATTAGAGACCAAATTAATAAATAATGAAACTTTAGTTCACGTAACGGGACTCTAATCGCACGACACCAATAATACACGTGAATATCCGAAATAATGAAATTGTAAGCTCCGCATATTCCCAATTTCAATTCAACACTTCTTATAATCATCCTCATCATATAATTAGTCATATAAATAATTAATAACTATTACAATACTAAACACATAAATCACAATATAATCCCAAATTCATACTCCAAAAGGTGATGATTCATCACCCGTATTCAATGGTGGTGGTTAGTTCATACTACCTTCGCCCCTCTTTATTTAGTCATATTTGACTTTTCCAGTCAAAGATGATAAATTTTGATCTATTATTTTAACTAATATATTTATGTGAAACTGAATAAATTTATACTTTTATGAGCAGGAAGTTTTAACAAAAAACATTTTCATATCATTTCCATATTATCATTACTATTGTATATAAATATATAATTGGTCAAAGTTCAACACTATTGACTTAAAAATAGTGTTTGGTTAAATATAAAGCGACTGAGGGAGTTAAAGAAAACAATTATAGCCAAAATTTTGATCATATCTTATGAATAATTCACAATGTTTATCAGTATTTGTCACCTCACCCATTTCAAATTACACAACGGTGTTACACTAGCTGATTTATAATGTATAGCATCTATTTAAATTTTAATTGATTTGGTATCCACGTACAAAGCCTATTAACATGAATATTTTATGTTTTTCCAAAATACTAAAAAATTGAAGGAAAACTGGAAAATATATTTACCCGTTTATTCTCTAAATTTGAAAAACATAAACATGTTTTTTATTTTTTTCTTAACTCTGAGAACTCACTTTTTGGTGTTTCCCAAAATAAAAATACGTAGTACTACACTTCCTCTTGTATTTGTTTCACACTCGAGTATTCGATTGAAACAACTTTTTTTAAAATCAGCATGTTTTTTTGAATTGTATGCAACGGCGTATGTTGAATAATTTTTTTATTAAATTAGGAGAATCAATTCCAGGTATTTAGTGTTTTATAACGAGGTAAGGGTCAATTTGGTCCTCGAAGTTGCATAAAAGGGGTCAAATAAGTCCTTATATTCCCGGTGGAATTTTTTGATGAAATTTTTTGAACATCTTATTCATTAAATCTAGTTTACTCATACCAAAGAGACCAAATGATAATCCACGATCAAAACTTAATAAGTGACATTTTTAATAAGAGACTATATGGTCTTCAAAAAAAGTATTACTAGTGTTTAACTCTAATCCATAATTTTCACGACAAAGTATTACTAGAGTTGTATATTGTTTTTCAAGACCATATAGTCTCTTATGAAAAATGTCACTTATTAAGTTTTGATCGTGGATTATCATTTACGAAAATGTTTTGTCTTATTTCATATGCTATCTAATTACGAGTACTTTGTTTTGTTTGATTCACACATATTAATTGTTTAACGGTGTGAAAAAATATTTGTCATTTTTACGCCTTGGGTTCTATCTGGTTTCAATTTCTCAATGTATATACTTAATTTATGTGTTTGAAAAATGAAATGGAAAACAAAAGAAATTTGGAAAACTTGTGTTTAGATTTGGAAAATGAAGAACTGGAAAATGAAAACAGAAAACAACAACAGAAATATGGAGAAATAAATAAACAAGCCCTAAGTATTCCTTCCCACTTCTCACAGTGGATGAAAAGGGAATGAACACCATCCACCAGGAAACGTACATATTGTTTGGTTTGATTCAACCATCCATCCATCATTCATCATCAGGTTCTTCAGGATGGAGAATTCTTGAGATCCTCAACATCATATTTGACATGTCCCAGGTAAAGGCCAGAGGAGGGAGCCATTGGGCTGGCAGCAGTTACTGTTTTCGCATTGAGGATGCGTTCAACTGACAAACCGGTTCATCATCATCAAATTCATAACAAAAGAAACGCATAAATGCATACATATAGGCTCAATTGTGGCCCCGACTAACATTCAAAATACAGTTTAAACCTTACCATCAGGAACACCAAGATCCCCACTCCCTACTGCTTTAAGAACTCCCACAAGCAGCCTAACCTGTGTACGACATTTATCTCTTCACTAGTCAACACCTCAACTCAACAAAGTATTTATTTATTTTTCGGAATAAGTAAATCTATTTTTCATCAGTGTAACTAGCAGATAATTAATTGAAGGAAAGTATGTCATTTCATCGTGTAAACAATATTGGTTTTACCCTATCAATCTTGTAATTGGACATGATCACTCTCTACATTGACTCATGATATTTTTTCCACCACATCAATCACTATTAACTGGCGACCAATTGGTTGCGGGTTTGAACCTCATTAAGTTGGACTGACTCATGGCCTCTATGGTTGAGCCGGGTGGCCGGAAACCGAAACTGGCTTTGGTTGCCTGTCAGTGATCATACGTTGACTAGGGCACACAAGATGCCCCCTTCAGGTAATGGCGGCAGTTCGAGCATCATCACAAGCCTTGTGACAAGAAGTCCATCCGTCATAAAAGTTGGTCACAGTTTGTTTCATGAACTTAGTGTTCATTCATATTAGGCAACTAGATGCATAAATTCCATGACACTCTGACATAGACCCCAACATAGTAGTTAAGTACTACTCCCCAATCAATTATCCATAATGTTATTAACTGCAAAATGTCCCCTTCCCATGTATTTAAAAGTTGTGCACTAGCTCTAACCATTTTCCTTTTTCATTTTGTTTAGTAAATGAATTACATAAGACCAACCTGATGATAAAGAAAAGACCGTGCCCTTGCAGTGACAAGTAAGCAACGATGCCTTCTTCTAACCCCAAACTCATTTCTGCCTTCAAGGGTTTTTGCATTCAAGGTCTCGGGCAGGCCAGACATAACAGCGTCACTTGGATACATTTCTAAAATTGACGGGAAATAGGGAGTTGATGCCACCTCAGTAACACTTAATTCATCCAGAGATCTGATGGGTGATTTTGCCTGTAAATTTTGAAGAAATAGTAGCAAGCACAGAAAGGTAGTATCTTCACCAACAGGAAAGCACTCATAAAAAAAACAAAAAGGGCTATCAAGACTCAATGGTTATAGTTAATAGCACACTATGAAAGAAAGTGTATAATGAATAAGATCTGCTTATCATCCTACCTGATCACCCACAAAAAATAAAAATGAAACCAGACAGGTTAAAAGGAATGAAAGTATAAATAACAAGATAAATGCCATAAATTATTTGGGAAAAGAGAATAAGCAAGATTGAGCCTTTGAAATTTCTAGAATAACGAAAAAAACACTCGGAGCAGATTTTATGAATATACTAACCTGACATGCAGCAGCTCTAAAGGAACTGAAATCATGATGTCCAACAAGAATTCTGCACGCTTGCTGAAGAAAACAGGACATGAAAAAACTAAACTCAGAGTGTTAACATGATATCAAAATGTCCTTTCATGAAATATTTTTATCAACCTGCATGGCGAGAAGATCTAATTCCTCAGGTACATGCCAAGCCCGGTCTTTTTCGAAGGTTGACAAAGGCTCAGGTCCACATAATATCCTATAAAAGTACCTAAGGAGATTCTCAAGAATTAGTAAAAATGTGAATACTAAAAAGCAATCAACAGCATCATTCTTCAAAATCTGAGAAAAGACGAAACCCCAAACGTCGATTATCACCAAGGAAACCAAAAGAAACTGGGAAAGAAGATCAGCTTACTAAAAAGTGAAAATCTGTACTCAAAAAAATCTATACTAGACTATAAAAAAAATTAACACAGGACTTCAATGGCAATTAATCTGACAACCTAAAGACAAAACGAAGATCATGACATGCCATGACTTCGAATGGGAAATATGGATTAAAGAACTATTAAGAAAATATAATATTAGGCACTACGTATTTGTGATTTATTGGGTTTGAGTCTAGTATAGTAGTGTATAAGTGTGAAATAAACCTCAGTACAGTACTTTTGGGATGGTTTAGAAATTGTTATGCTCATCTTATTCTTATTGATTATTCTTATTTTATTCAAATCAGAAAAATTCAGACCAGATCAGAAAAAACAGATTACATCAGAAAGATTCAAATCAGATCACAAACATTTAGATAAGAACAGAAACACTCAAATCAGATCAGAAAAGTTCAGACATGGTTTATTACTTATATTATTATCATTTTTAATATTATTATTAGCATTATTATATATATTTTTAGCATTATTATTACTATTATTACCATTATTATAATTATTACCATTAATGCTATTATTATTAATATTATATTTATTGTTCTTGTTATTATTGTTATTTATTACTCCCTCTGTCCCACTGACAGTGGGACAAGAGAGAGTGACACACAAACCAATAAAAAGTGGTTTATGTGGTTGATATTGAATACATAAAATAAGAATAAAGTAAGAATGATTTAGAGCCACACAAACTTTACCAAATTTGGTATGGGACGAACCGAAAAGGCAAAATGGGACAATCTTAGCGGGACAGAGAGAGTATTATTCTTGTTATTTGTATGTTATTATAAATATAAAAGCACAGTTCTTGCTATAAATATTTTGAGGAATAATAATGTTATTACACTATATTAACATCATTATTATTAGTATGTTATTGTTGTAGGTTGTTTCCATAATAGTTAATTATGTATTTTTATTATTATTGTTATTATCATTATTTGTATATAATTATTAATTAGCAAAACATCACATGTTGATGCTATGGTTATTACTTATTATCAATAATAATATTATTACTACATCATATTATTATTATTGATGTATTGTTATTGTTATTAATATTTGCATGATACTCTTATTATATAAATGTAGGTTGTTGATATTTATAATTTAATAATAAGTAATACTAAGTACTAAAATGGCATTGGTAACGCTTATAATAACGATAATCGTAATTATACAACATTAGTGCATTTCATTTCATTTAACTGCATTTCATTAGAAATTTTACACTATTCGCGTGCTCTAGTTTGACTGCATTTCATTTACTACTGCATTGAAATTTTACTTTTAAAAAATATAATTAAATTATTCTCATTTTAAATATTCAGAAGGTAAATTTTTTTACAAATAAGGAATTAAATATATTAGTGATCAAAGTTGTGCATTGACAAACATGAAAATGGAAGTGTTGCAACTAAAAAAGAACGGAGGAAGTATGTAATTGTAATTATAATTATAGTTATATATGTAGTTGTAATTATAATCACAACTAATTATAATAATAATTTAATAATAATAAGGATTCAATCAGATTAGATAAGATCATTTTAGAGGGATTCAAATCAAATCATAAAAATCATATCGGTAAGATACAGATCAGGTCAGAAACATTCAGATAAAGGTAAACCGGATCTTAAAAAAATTAGATCAGAAACATTCAAATCAGGCGAACAGAACAACTTCTTAGGCTCCATTCAACATGTTATCACACCTTTGAGGACAATTTGAATAAATTTCCCTATAGAGTAAAAACAAGTTAGTTTCCTTACATAGAAATACTATATTTTTTCAAAATAGGAGTAAGTACTGTTATACTGAATGATACTGCCTCATGGGTTATAGAACTCAGGGGTAGTAAGAGAAAAGTGAGATCAAATGTAGAGAGGGAAAGATGTGTAATAAATTTGGCAAAATAACAATACATGAATTTCGGTCACTTTTCCAAAGGGGAAGGCTGCTATTTATAGACAAAATACAAGGGCCGGATATAAAACCCAAAGAAGCTAAGCTGGTCAGGGAGCTACAAGTGTCCCGGCAATAATTGGAGAACAAATATAGTGATGATATAAGCCCTTCTAGAAACTAGGCCTGTGGCGTCAGGCGTCAGCAGAAGCCTAAGTGAAGCAAGTCCTCGATATACGCCTTGCTAGAATGCCCGGGAAATGGCTAAGTGTCAAACTATCACCGAAACGAGGTGGGTCAGACCCCCTAGGCCTCTTCCACTATCATCAGCGTGATATCTACAAGAGTTGTCACTCAGCTCGGCCTCGCTGGAGCAGCTCAGTTCGGAGCGAACGGGCCTGCCAACTCGGAGCTAGGCTGGTGGCGAGATCTTCGGCCTCGACGCAGGACCTCGACTCAGCAGATACATGACTTGGGCTACTATCTTGAACCATCTAATCTGGACCCTTGGGGTATATGACAATATATTCCATCACTGTTATAATATGACATTAGTTTCAAGATGTCAAAACTTCACTCCTATTTAGACAAAACACATGGTACTCTTATTTAGGTAAAGAAATTGTGGTACTCTTATTGAGAGAAACGCGATGTTTTTACTACTATTTTGGGAAATTTTACGATGATTTATGGGGTGCCACCCACTTGATAGTTAGGGGTGGACCATTTGGAGTTTGGTTTGGGCTCATTCTTCCACCCTCCGCTGCCCACCCGGATGACAGGTTGTATTAAGTATCTTGAATCGGTTATCTAATTGGTTTTTCGGTTGAGTTAAATAAGCTTAACATATACATTAATCATCATCATCATTACCCGGTGCTTAACGTATACATCGACTATACAAAATTGCAAATAGGTGCAACCATATGGTGACAGCAGCAAGTCAGATTATTGAGACGTACGTTCGTTCCTGAGCTTTATATCTAGCATGAAAATCAGCTGCAACACTGCAAACATCAATGATAGTTACATCGCCCTCATTTTTCTGCAACAAAACAATGAAGGAAAAATGTTAGACTGTTGCTAGCAGCCTATCAACCTGCAGTGTGCAATATAGGGAGATGTGAAGCTTTTTAGCAAGAAATTTTAAAACAATGGATTTTGATCAAGTTTCAAGCTAGCTTAACCCATTCTCTCATTCAATGAGTAAGCAAAAGAATATTGGGATCTTGTCCTATGAAAAGTAGGAGGCAGGTAGTCATGGTATAATACGAATGCTTTAATTAAACTAGACAGACCTGTAAAAAGTGGTTCACGGCTCTTTTAACCACTTCAGGTTCGTGGGGTGGTAACTGCATGCAAATAAAGGTATCCATCATTCATCATTTCATCATTTTCATTTACCCCAGTGCCGCAATGGCTCCCACCTACGGTGGGGTAAGGGGGGGTCGGATGTACGCAGTCTTACCCCTATACTAAAGCACAGAGAGACTGTTTTCGGATAACCCATAGTGAAAATCGCGTCCAAAATTGCATGGAGTGACTGCTGCTTCATAACAAAGAAGCGCAGACAGTTTAGTGAGCCATTTTGCTTTATTCCATCATAATCTCAAGCCAAAAAATAATGAATCTTTGGCTCCATTGCAAATGATGGAAAAAATAAAGGTATCCATATATATAAAAATATGCACACATTAACCACACATCTCATAATTCTGCATGTGTTGCAGTCAGTTAATAAAGCTCAAAGTCAAGTTTGGAAAGTCTACTGTTCAGTTCCGAAGAAAGAGTCTGTGTAGGCAAATAGTGACTATAGTGAGGGAAACGAAGAAAAAGTCTCAAGTCAGGAAAAATGTGATACCTACCAAAATAGGTAAGCCATATCGTGAAAATTAAGGAGTAGATTTATGGAGCCTCATATGGCTCCATAAGGGAGTCATATTTTAAGTGGGGCCCTCCACTAAAAATATGAGTGGTGGTGATGGTGCCACAATACACCATATGGCTTCATAAGGGAGTCATATGGGGCTCTTTAAATTTTTTGATGAATTAAGTGATTGGAGTGAACATTGTATTTTAATTCCACTTTATCAGTTGATATGAAAAGGTTTTTCAGAAAGAAAAAAAATAATTGAGACAAATTTTATGATTAATTTAGTATGAGATCACTCAATTCCTACTAATAAATGACAATATTACATTATCTTTCATGGTAAATATAGAATAATTGACTTTTCAGAGGATGCATTTGCAAATTTGGGAAACCTGAACAGTCACTTAGTAATATGATTTTTGGAAAAAACGTCAAGGGAGGCAGATGTAATTAACATATCACAAGAAATCAGAAAATGTTTTGTCATAGGCTCGACCATGGAATTTCAGCGGTGAACGGTGACATTTATTTTATTGATCTATATGCTGTTATTTTCTAATTCAGACCAGAAGTGAAGATAAACTAGTAAAACTTTATCGATGCTCCTTTCCCTCCAAAATTCCCTAACTAAACAAATCTGTAAGAGACCTTTACAAATGCAAAAGGTGGGAAGCAACTTGTAGTGAATTAAAAAACCATACCACTTTGTCAGGTTTTCGTTTGCTTATCCTTTCAACATCTACATGACAAACATTCGATAGTGCATGTACTCCTGCATCCTACAACCCATTGTTTGGAGAAAGTTAGAAAAAGGAGAGCATTCAACTTTTAGTCCTTCAGCTATTAACTGCTCCATTTGTGATTATCTAGTTTTGTTCTTAGTGTTTAAAGGGAAATTGCCCTAAAGAGGAGTGAACCGGTTTTGGAATTCCAAAATAGGAGCTTCGGCGGCGCTTTTTCGCCTTCTCTTCGCTCTGGACACGGGGAGGGAGCAGGCGACGAAGCGTGTCGTTCGTAATGGAAAGAAAGAGACCACTACTTCGCCTCTTTGTTGGACCGCCAGCGCGAACACAGTGGTCTCTGACCAGGACCAGGAACCAATTCTAATTTGGATCTTGACATGTCGGTGGTTTTTAACCGTAGGCATTTTGCCAGGAAGTTGGTGTTTTTCTTCCTGAAATATTTGTAATGGTTCTTATCAGCAGAATAGATAATAATGAAGCTTACAGTCCGGCTTGAGCAAAATATTGATACCGGCTGTCCAATAAATTTTTTGAACGCTTCCTGTGTCAAAGAGGAAATAAGGTGAGAACAACCAGACATTAATTACGGTTCTGTAAAAAAATAGTCTTTGTACATATAAGGATGATTAGAGTTTGATGAAGTTATCATTTTCATGCATTTCCCGTTGTGTGAGAAGAAATGTTCAAAATCTGGCAGAGAAGTGGAAGGCTTCACTTTGGGACGGAAGATAAAATTACCTCCAGAACACCTACGACGGTCCGGCAATTGGATTGTTGCTGAGCGCCGGCGAATCGAGTTCCAATATACTCAATTGCTATCAAGTATCTTTGAAGTCTAGGGTTCGGGTTCATTTGCTTTTTACTCATACTTGAGGCACTCTGATCTGCCTCTTCGACGTAGCTGTCGGCAATGTCGTCGTTGACTTTGAGGATTTTCGAAGGCCGTCGTGGGGATTCAGGTCGTTGCTCAAGCGAATGTTTTGATGTCTCCGAGCCAACGGCTGTAATTTTTCGCCCGTCATCGGCGAATTTTGGCCGTCCCACTACACTCATTTTTTGCAGAAAAATTATTCTTTATACTCCTCGGAAAATTTTGTTTGTGGGATGCACTGCTTAATAATCAAGTAGTGATAAATGGAAAATGTGGTTTATGCACGTCAAATTGTATAGATATTTAATTAATACGCTAAATTGGGAGTATATGCCATTTAATATGTCGGTCAAAATGTCAAATCTTTTTTTCATTTTGTGAAGATAATGATTTTTCGCATAAACGAAAAATGTGTCTTGTTACACACAAAACAAATTGTGTGTACAACAAATGATTCTTTTCACAACAATCATTTTTTGGTACTGTTTAGGGTGGCCCAGTTTTTTGGGGCTCGTAACTGGCCTAGTGCCCAGACCAGTGGTTATAAGGGGCGGGCTTCGGGCTCAGTTTTTGGACCCGGTCCGGGCCCAACTGCATTTTAAAACAATAACTAAATGGGTGGTACCGGCCCAGATCGGAACTAGCCCCGGAGCATACTCGGGACAGTACCGAGCTTCAATTTTCTGGTACCGGTATCGTCCAGGCGTGACCCGGGTCCATCTCTACTCCCTGCCCCGAGACATTTAGGCGTCTTGCGAATGGGGCAGGTCTGTCCCACTCCGCCCACACAATGAGGTGGGTCAACATTAAAAAAATATACTGCAAATATACATACATATGTGTGTATATTATAAATCATAAATTATTTGGTATTATAATATATTAATTTTTATATTTGAAGGAGATGAACAGTGAATTGTCAATGTCTTTTTATATGTAGTATATAGCATTTTATATAAAACGCACTAATGCACGAACAGATCAAAATAATAATAAGAATAATATGGTGTCTCATCTCAACGATGAAACATTTAGACACACTGTGTAATTTAGAACCCAAACGACGATGACGACGATCTCCCCTACGGCGGCGCAGCCGCCAACTTCTACGCAAACGCATCCTCCGAACGCTTGGGTTGGCAGATCATTCGTTGATGTTGTTGCCAATCGTTCAACAAATAATCTTTTCGCTAAAGAACCTATGAGATTCAAAGGGATGTCGGCTATCAGTTTCCCTGATAGTGATATTCAAATCCTTGCGAAAAGGCATAAACACTCGTTGATTGGTTATTTCTATCGAGGAAGACCGAGTTTGGACTTGCTACGGAAATCATTGGAGAAGATTGGGTTCAAGGGGGCTTTTCAACTTGGTGTTTTGGAAAGAAAACATTTTTTTATCCGTTTTGATCAGGCAAATGATTACTTCCGTTATTGGAATAGACAATCTTGGATGATCCATGGGCGTATCATGACAGTCACCAAATGGTCTCCATCTTTTCGTCCAAATGTGGAATCCCCGGTGGTTCTGGTTTGGGTTGCATTTGAAGGATTGTCGATTCACCTTCATGATCAATGTGTGTTGTTTGATATTATTGGGCTTCTTGGTAAGCCATCGTTGATCGTTTCTAGTAACAATTAATGTCGAAGCGTTAACTAATTGTACATTAATATAGAAATGCGATTAAGGGAAGAATTAATATTCAAGAAGAGAAGTTAAAAAATAACTCACAACTTTAATAATCAACAAGCTTCAAGAGCAAAACCAAGAAATGGAAGTTTAGCTTCTCATTTTGAGACTAAACATGCTAAAAATATATAAAGTAAAACTATTCTAAACTGAGCTTAAGAGTATGGAAGAAGGAATGGGAATTAGTGAAGAAAAAGTGTACTATTTAGAGGCGTTTTTCAACACCTTTGGTTGGGTACCCAACCGGGTATATAGCTTACCCGACCGGGTACCGGTCAAAATCAGATCATTCTCCACGTTCATGTGTTTCAGCACACCGGATTGTCCCCGGTCACTTCCCACCCGACCACGTGAGGTATTCCATCCGACCGGGTAATGCAATTTCCGTGAAGCTGCAGCTGTTAAGTCTTGCCCGACCGGGTAAAGACCTCTACCCGGCCGGGTATATTCCCTGGGCAGTTTTTTTCATGTTTTTCCTCTTTTCCACTACCAACAACTCTACCACTACTTTACAACTTACAGATAAGAGCTAAAAACAACTACAAATAAAATTAAACAAATGTTTACAAACTAAATAATAATGGTAAACAATCCACACAAATCAAACATAAAAACATACATTTATGCACTATTGACTAGTACATATCAATATTGTTGGGCTTCTTGGTAAGCCATTGAAAATCGACTCTGTCACATCCAATCTGGCTAGGCCGTCAATTGCTAGAATTTGTGTTGACATTGACTTAACAGAGGAAATGCCTCAAAAAATTGGATCAATTGTGGAAGTTTTGGTTTTTCGCAAAATGTTATCCATGAACACATGCCTTTTTATCGTTCTCACTGCCTACATCTAGGTCATTTGGATAAAAACTGCCCTAAACGCAATTCGGATAATCCAAAGGTAGCTTATGTACCTAAGGATCAAGGGACTGCTAGGCCTACTAGCAACATGGGAAATCATGTTCAGGGTGTCAAGTTCACGGCAAAAGAAAAGGCAAAGGAGAAAGTTCAAGAGGTTATTATTACAGATCATCCAACTACTTCTAAAGAAACGAATATAACAATTGTGGAGAACATTTTGGAGGAGCCACCGATTAAGCACAGAGTTTGGGCTAGATGGACCTTCTCATCAAGACTCTAGATTAGATCCTGCACACATACAAGTTGTTGATTCAGGAGGTTTAAAAGTTGCTGGAGGCTGAAATTCTAGAAGTTCACCATTCTAAGAATATTTCTTCTATTAAAGATGATATTGGGCTTATGCCTCTTCTTGAGCAAATGGAGGTTGACCCAGAACTATCTGTTAAGGAATATGACTCTGAGGGTGAGAAATCCAAGGAGAGACAACCACTGCTCAACTCGAGTAAAGTTTGGCCTGATATATCAGCAAAAGTTGATATCACAGTTCATAACATGGAGAAAAACAACACAATTTTCCACTTGTGGAAGATGCTCAGGATGTTGAGGCAGAATCGGTTGCTATTGGTGCAAATGCAACTGAGGTTACAAATTCAGTGATACCTAGGGAAGGTGTGCAATGAGAATCAAAATCAGAAGGGCTTGGTGAAAGTGCAACTCAAGAGGGAGAATCAGCAAGCTCGTTTGCTTAAGTGGAAACTGCAAATCAAGAAGCTGAATTAATTGATGATGGTTTTACTAAAGTGACTAATAAGAAATCCAAGAAAAGAAGTGAAACTGAAGTCCCAGATAGGGTCACAAGAAATGCAGTTAAGAAAAAAGATCTCACAGAATCCTTTAATTCTGTGTCACACACTTCTAATAATTTCTTAATGAATTGTCTATTATGCAATGTTAGAGCCCTGGAGTCTGCTTGCTCTCGGCTTTGTTCCCTAATTAGATACTAGAAAATTCATATTTTGTTTGTTTTAGAGCCTATTATTGATATTACCAGGGCTAATCACTTTATGTTTGAACTTGGGTTTCATAAAGTAGTGATGGATAGTCTACCCGGGGGGTAGCTTATCCGAGGGGTTATTACGGGGAATAACAGGAGAGAAGTCAGAGCAAATGAGTATAGAGAGAGAAAGTATATTAGGAAGTATTCAGTGTTTTCAGCGTGTTGTGTCTTGTGACTTGGTTACAAATGGGGAAATGGGGTGCTATTTATAGTAGTAATAAATGCCAGACAGGGACACGTGTCAAGCACCCATTGGCCGGGGGGTCACCTCAACTGGTTGGCACTGGCAACCGCATGTGGGCGCATTTAATGCGGCTGTTGGATGTGACGTCGTACTGGGTACGGTGATCTATACGCATGTGGAGCGGATATTATGTCGGAAAAAGTGCCCTCGGCCGTAGAGGACCAGTCGAGGGCTTCGAGTACCGGGGGCCTCCTTAGTGCCGAGGGCTCTAGGTGCCGAGGGCTACTGATTTTCGCCGTTTTCTCCCAGTAACCTTGTTTTCCTGGTTTGACCCTCCTATGAGAATTAGAGCCTTCGGCCAGGGGGCCGAAGGCACCCCTGGTGCGCATTGTGGGCTGCTTGGTACTCTGGGCGCTGTGATTTGGGCCTGTTGTGCTTTCTGGGCCTGTTGGGCCTTCATTGGAGTAGTAGGAGTGTGTGGGTCGGGGGTTCCCGGGCCATATACTCCATCAGGAGTCCCTCACTCCTTTTGCCGAAAGGTACTTGAGGGAAAAGGAGTAATTGTGTTTATCCTCTGTCGTTGTTCCGTTTGTAGTTTGTAGTTTGTGGGTAGTTTGCTGTTTGTTTATTCTGTCGAGGGCAGTCCCTCAGTTACCCACATGTCGGGACTTGAGGAGTCATGTTTGTGATTTTTGTGATTTTTCCCGAGGGGGTTCTCCAGTCCCCCACTCCTTGAGGCACTTGCAAAGTGGTGAAAAGGAGTAGAGTAATCACGTTGCTGTATTAGGCCGAAGGCTGACGCTTTTCGTTTCATTTTGGGGGGATGCCTCGTTAAAAACCTCATTAGGAAAAACCCTGTGGGAAAAAATCCTAATGAGGGAAAAAGAGTGCACCGAATTCCCCCAATGATGAATCGAAAACGTGAAGCCCTGGCTCGAAATGGAGTACAATGCTGATGCCGAAGGCTATCCTTGTTCTGAGGGCGCATGTGTCGATTAGCCGGAGGCGTGCTGTTGATATCCTTGGAGATGCCGAAGGGGAGTCCCTCAATCTGGGGATCGATGGCGTGATGAATGTGAGTAGTAGTTGAAGTGTTACCGGGGTGTCCCCTGTTTGTTGATTAATTGGTGAGGAGTGTATCCGAGGGCTCCTGTTACCTGTGTGTCGTAGGCTATCTGTCAATGAGGCGTACTCCCCGGGGGCTACTCGGCCCTTAAAGTGCTGAGGGGGATCCCCGAGGGGTGCGCCTGTTTATGAAGCCGCGGGCTTCTGAAGGAGTGAGCCCGAAGGCATTTGTTACGTAGTGTGAGGGGCACAAATCGGGAGCGTCTCTGGGTAAGTGTACCCGGGGGCTCTTCTTGATGAAGCGTAGTGAAGCAAAAAGCCCGGGGGCTAGTTTCTTGGTTGATGAAGGAGTGGTCTGCTACGTGTAGCCGGGAGCTCCCAGAATATAGTCGTTGGGAATATAGCCGTTGGAATACCTAACGTCAAAATATAGCCGTTGGGGTGGGCTGCCACGTGGTGTGCGCTCGTTGGCTGCCCGTGGGCGGGTGTCACCGATTGGGCGAAACCACGGTTTGTAATGATGGCAGTTCAACCGGAGGCCCGGTTTCCAGGCCCAAGCCCGGATCCAGGCGCCTATAAATACCCCATGGCCAGGCCGCTTTACTCTGTGCGATATTATTGTAGCGAAGCTCTGCCCAAATTCCTAGAGAGAGAAACAGCCGCCTTCGGTCTAACTCCCGTTTCAAGGTCAGTTCCTCCTTGTCCTCCACCTTTTTACCTAGTTGTGCTTAGCGGACTTAGGACTTATACTTAGGAATTTTAGCATAGAGCACTCAGTATATCCGAGCCCTCGAGCTAGCACAGACGATGTCTTCACAGAGCGACTCCTAAGATATCTCGATGTGGGAAATCATCTCGGACGTGGAGTCCACAAGCGAACAGCCCTCAGTGGGACAGGATGTCGTTGTAGCGATGGAGCTGCAGAAAGCCCTCGTTGCTGAGGCGGAAGCCGGGGGCTTCGAACAAGAATGTGAAGACGAAGAGCTGGCCCTCGCCTGGCAAGTAGTTGAGGAAGAGGCGCAGAAAGAGGGCGCGAGGGTCATCGTCGCTGTTCTCCCCCCTCAGGGCACTGGTGAGGCCAGCACCTCTCGGTCGTTGAACGCGGTTCCCATCCGGGTGGCCCCCGGGAAAAAGAAGGCGAAGGTTGCTGCTTCCAAGAAGAAAGGTAGCGTCGCAGACCAAGGGAAGACCCTCGATATGCTCGAGGGGTATTCCTACTTGAATACCGCCGCCTTAGAGATAAAGTCGAGAGCTGATGAGGCGGATCTCTATGTCACCCAGTTACATGTGGGGCCCTCGGCCGTTGTGGTGGCACCGGGTCCCGATGACGTCCTCTCCCGGGCTCCCGAGGGCTGTATTGCGGTGCACGTCTTGTCCGTATCGATGGGGCTCCGGTTCCCACTACACCCCTTCCTTCGGGAATACCTCCGGTTCGTGGGTTTGGTCCCCTGCCAACTGACCCCGAACAGCCACTCCTACATCGCGGGCTTCCTCCATCTCTGCAAATCCCGGGGGGTAACGCCTAGCCTGGACCTGTTCTTTCAAAGCTTCAATTTGTGCTGGGGGGGCATGCGAATGCCGAGGGCTTCGCGAATTTGCAGCAGGTGGCTTTGTTCAAGCTGTTTACTGAGGCGCCCTCCTCAAACAAGGGGTGGAAGGACCGGTGGTGCTTCATAAAGTTAGCCGAGAGCCCCTTCCCGAGGGAACTGCGTGACCGGTTCAGGCGCCATGAAAAGAGGAGGAGCGCCGCCCTCGAGAAAGATGGCAGGATCCTGGCAAAGATCCCGGAGGGCCGAGATAAGAACATAGCCATCAAGAAGTGCACTCAAGAGGAGGACCTCTACACCCTCGGGTTCCGGCGGTATCGCTTCCTAGGGGAAACGGATGAAAAGTTCCCGGCATTTGAGGGAGCCTCCGGAGGTAGCGGCTGAGAGCATCCAGTCCTTAGACTTATGTATATTTAGGCGTAGATATATTTTTTGTTGTATCTTTTCTCTTTCGGCCTTAACCGCCCTTATCTTTTTCAGGTATCAACATGGATCTCAACGCCTTCGCCGCCCTCAAAAAACAAAAGGCCAAGGCCCCGGGCTAGAAGGAGCCCACCAAGCAGAATCCCCTCAGGGAGTTTTTGAAGAAGGGCAGTGAGCCCTCGGAGGAGGCCGCAAAGAGGAAAGCCGCCGGCAAGGCCCCAATCCCCGAGGGGAAGAGGCAGAAGAAGGGGGATGCTGGGAAGAAGGCTCCCCCAGTGGTGGTGGTGGACGAGCACTCCGCTTCCGAGCCCAGTGCTCAAATGGCAACAACTGCTCCTCGCCTGCCCTCGGGTCAAGGGGGTGAGGCAAGCTTGCCCCGGGAGGACATACGGTTCTCCCTGCCGAAGGGGGCTGCCATCACACATGGCACCGTAGACCCCCGGGAGTTTTTGGGCGGGGCTACCCCCGCACTGGATAGGAGGGCCCTCGGAAAGCTTGATGACGAAGCCCTCGAATAAAAAATCCTTCGGTCCTCCCTTACTGTAAGTTCTTCTCCTTCTTTTCTTCTTCTCTTTTTATTTTTTGCATAGTGGCTTATGATTCCATCTGTTGTGTGATCGTAGCTAACCCCCTCACTTCGTTTTTGTTTAACAGGCCTGCATAGCCCTCGGCGAGCATGCTAGGAGGTTTGATGAGTGGCGCCTCCAGAAAGCGCAACAGGATGAGTCCCTCAAAAAGCTCATTCATGATAACGCCGAGGCCATGAGGCAGATGGCTCAGCTGGAGAGGGACCTCCAGCAGGCGAGGGCGGAAGCTGAGAAGGCAGCCAAAGAGAAGACGGAGGTGGAGAAGGCTGTTGCCGAGGCTGCAAAGAAGGCCTCCGAAGACGCAGAGGCCGCCAAAGCAGAGGCCGCCGCCGGTGCAGTTGTTGCCTTCATGGCCGAGGGTTGGAAGGCAGAAGGCCATAAGGACTGGTGGCCTCGGTCGTGGAGGGATCCGTCGACGGGTGGGTGAAGGGCCCTGGGGCGATGTGGCTAGCCCGAAAGGGTGAAGATTATTATGACGGGGGGGGGGGGGGAATTCTTCACTCGGGCCTTGATCTACAGAAGGCTTGCACGACACTTGAAGATCGAGCCGACGGCCTTCGATCCGGCGGCATATGGCCTCCCCCCCCCCCCCAGCTTGATATCAGAGTCCCCCTTCCCGAGGGCGTTGAAAGGCCAGAATTGGAGGATTCTGAGCTCTTGAAAGAGGCCGAGGGAGATGAAGCAGAGGTCGACATGGAGGTCATCTCAAAGCCCGCAGAAGAGGCTGCCCCCGGAGCTGAAAATATCTGACATGTACTTAGTAGCGTTTTGAACGTTCTTTTTTTGTATGTAATGAACATTGTACGCCCTCGGTCTCGGCCCACTTGTAATATACATTTGAATTTCCCTTTCTTGGGTGAATGAAAGCTTGCCTTCGGGCTTTGTGTATATAATTTGTTCCCTTTAAATATTTCTTTTAGAATGTATGCCCTCGCCCTTTCTGAATGCATGCCTTCATTTTTCTGAATGTATGTTTAGGACTTAGAATATATTCTTCCAAGTGTAGTGCCTCTCGTAGCCCTCGGCTACTAGGCCTATTTAGTCAGTTGAACCTTTCACCGAGGGCACAATGTTCAGGACTTAGAAATATTTCTAAGTGTTTGTTCATCTGTTGGCCCCCGGCCGGTTCCTTCCCTCTGGTTTTGTGTAGCCCTCATGAGATAGCCGGAGGCGAGGTGCTTAGGACTTAGAAAATTTTTCTAAGTGTTTGAATACAGTTTAGCCTTCGGTAGTTGGGTACCCTTCGCTGGCTGGATATATGACCGAGGGCCCAGAAATAGTTAGGACTTAGAATATTTTTCTAAGTATACTTTTACCAAGTCTTCAACCGTGTGGCCCCCGGGCTGCATGGAGGTTTGACCGAGGGTCAAAATATGTAGGACTTAGAAAATATTTCCAAGTGTATTTTCATCAAGCCTTTGACTGTGCGGCCCCTCTGGCTGCATGGAGATTTGACCGAGGGTAGAAAAACTTTTGGGACTTAGAAATTCTTCTAAGTGTAGTTTGTATGAAGGAGGAGCCTTCGGGTGAATGTGAGGACCTTTCCTTCGGCTGGTGGCCCCACAGGGGGCAAAGTATTTAGGACTTAGATTATTTTCTCTAAGTATTTCCTGTTGCTGGCCTTCGGGAGGGGACCCTTCGGTTGTATACGTTGTAGGTTTAGGATAGTTTCCTTCGCCTTGTAATGTTGGCTTGTGGCAACAAAAAAGCCTTCGGTTGTTTGTTATGTCCCCCCAATGTTGATATAGGAGAGTTTGTAATCCAAATCTAGCATGAAAAGGCAGACTCCCTCGGGAACTGTCTGGATGTATCCCCTCGGCATGTAGTGAGGTGCCGGAGGTGATTCTTGATTTGGTTTGGCCACCATCTGATAGTTTTGTTATGTAGTAGCCTTCGGGGACGTTTTGAGTTGTTGTTGGCTGAGCCCGCCATGTTTTGTAGTATTTGAACCTTCGGTTTTAGGTATAGCCGAAGGCATTTATTGAGTGGACTCGGTCACTTGTTGATGATGTCTGTTGTGAAGGGTATCCTTTGTACTTGTGAGCTTCCCGGTACCGAAGGTGTTCCCGCGGGGAGCCCTCGGTATGTTTCTGTGAATTGTTGGAGTGATGTACTCATTGATTTCTCGCCGAGTCTACTCCCCTTCACCACCCTATTTTTTTTAGTAGTGAAGGGAAGGCTTCAAGAAACTTGGTTTCTTGGTAAGGCTTGGCCTATCGGGAGGTAACAGAATACACCATTAGCTCCCCCCTCGGGTTAACCTTCCGAGTTCCGAGGGGATCGAGGGTCGTTTCCTGGGTACAAGATATGGTGGTCTGTAGCCTGCCTCCCCTTGGGGGATGGCGCGGAAAGCGCCTCAGTTTTGAAAGTCGTCCCCTCGGCGCTAGACATAGTCCGTGGCCTGCCACACCCTTGGGGTGGTGGCGCGGGGAGCGTTTCGGTTTGGAAGTCGAATCCTGGGCATTTCTCGTGCCTGTCATACCCTTGGGGTGATGACGCGGAAAGCGTTCCGTTTTTGAAAGTCGAATCCTGGGCATTTCTCGTGCCTGTCATACCCTTGGGGTGATGACGCGGAAAGCGTTTCAGGGAAGGGTTTTCATTTGCACACTAGTTGCAAATGGCCAGGGGAACTACGTGCTGCCGGCACCGAGAGGTGGCGCCTTCGGTATAGGCGTCCTCGAGGGGTACGACTTTAGAAACAACACTTGGTGTTTGTTCCGATGTACGGCCCTCGGTATTTGGTACCGAGGGGTCTTCTGTGAAAAATACTTGGTGTTTTTTTTCTTCATTTGTCGTGGGGGATTGTGGTGTCTACCCTCGGTACTTGGTACCGAGGGGTCTTCTCTGGAAACACTTGGTGTTTCTTCCCATTTGTTGAAGGTGATTGTGTTGTCTACCCTCGGTACTTGGTACCGAGGTGTCTTCTGTGGAAACACTTGATGTTTCTTCCCATTTGTCGAAAGCTGTTAGTGGTGTGTCCCCCCGGCACCAGGTGCCGAGGGGTCTCCATTTGAGGATAGTCGGTACTTTCTTTTTGTTGTAGGTGATAGTATTGTCTACCCTCGGCACTTGGTGCCGAGGGTTCTTCCTTGTGGTAAGGCCCTAGGCCCGGGGGTGATATGAGGGCTTGGCCCCTCGTAAGGACCCTGTTCCATGTTTTTGGTGTCTTCAAAATGCCTTCGTTCTTCAGAATTCTTAGGCATTGGGCCGTAAAATAATACATTCATTAGTTATGAGGGCTTGGCCGCTCTGATGTTATTGATAAAATTTAACTAAGTGATGTACATTCCAGTGCCTAGGGACTTCAGTCTCATTAGGGCGTTTAGCTTGTAAGTTCCAGGTTTGACGATGGCTGCCACGATGTAGGGGCCCTCAAACTTTGGTGCCATCTTTCCGCCCTCGGTTGGTTGGCTAGCTTCCCTCCTTCAGAGGACATAGTCCCCCACTTGGAATTCCCGAGAACGGATCTTGGCGTCAATGTAACTCTTCACTTGCCTTCGGTAGTTTTCTGCTCGTATGAAGGCTTGCTCTCGGCGTTCTGAAATAAGGTGGAGGTCGAGGGCCATATCAGCGTCGTTGGCCTCTGGATCATACTGTGTGGCCCTTCGGGTTGGAAGAGTTACCTCAGTGGGAGCCTTAGCTTCAAATCCGTAGCAAAGGGAGAAGGGTGTTTCGCCAGTTGCCCGCCGAGGGGTGGTACGGTAGGCCCATAAGATGTTGTGGAGATCTTCTATCCAACCACCCCCCTCGGCCTCCAGCTTCTTCTTTAGGCCTTCGAGCAAGGTCCTGTTGGCATTCTCCACTTGACCGTTACCCTGAGGGTAGGCAACGGATGAGAAGATGTGTTTGATGCCCCATGCCTCCAGAAGGGCACAGAAGGGGGCTGCCTCAAACTGAGTCCCATTTTCGGAGATAATCTGTTGAGGGACGCCAAACCTGGTGAGGATGTTTTTGAGAACAAAATGACGACACCTGGCCTCAGTAATGCTGGTGAGGGACTCAGCTTCCACCCATCTGGTGAAGTAATCGATGGCGATGATGATATGCCTATTATTGGAGGTACCCCTCGGCAGAGGGCCCACAAGGTCTATGCCCCATCGAGCGAAGGGTATGGAAGTGTTGATGGGGGCATAGTTGACCGGTGGCCTGTCGGGGGCTTTCTGGAAGTGTTGGCATGCGGGACACCTCCGGGCAAGATCTGCACAATCCCGAGCCATCATAGGCCAGAAGTAGCCCTGGATTATTAGCCTTCGGGACATGGAGAAGGGTCCCTGGTGAGCTGAGCAAGTGCCACCGTGCACTTCCTCCATCGCTACTTCCGTCCTCGATAGTGTAGCTGGGAGCCCTCAGCTATGCCAGCTTGGCGCGGGCCTCATCCTCGGGCAGTTGCCCTGTGGTGATGAAGGTGACAATGTCTGAGATCCAGTCACCTTGCCTTTGTTGTATGTGCATGATGGGGCTAGCGTGTATGCTAGAGAGGCTGAGTTCTTCCACTTTGGCGATCTTTGAGATATGCTCAGGGGATTCGGCCGAGAGCTTGGATAAAATGTCGGCCTCGGAGTTTTGAGCCCTCAGTATTTGAGTAAGAGAGTGTGCCTCAAATACCTTAAGCAACTCCTTGGCCGCCTCCTTGTATTGCTTCATTCTCCCTTCCTTGGCTTCGTACTCCCCGGATATTTAGCCCACGACTAACTTGGAGTCGCACTTGACGTGAATTTGTCGGGCCCTCATGTTAGCTGCCAGCCGAAGGCCACAAAGGAGGGCCTCGTATTCGGCTTCATTGTTAGAGACTTTGAAGGAGAAGCGGACTGCGTAATAGGCCCGGAAGCCTTCGGGTGAGATGAGAACCACCCCTCCTCCACATGCCTTGACGGCGGAGGAGCCATCGGTGTAGAGGGTCCACCAATCATCCGAAGGGGCCGAGGGCTCCTCGTCCGTGGCTGCCCTCGCCGTACACTCTGTCACGAAGTCCGCTAGGGCTTGGCCCTTGATGGCGGGCCTAGGATGAATGTCAATGTTGTATTGGCTCAAGAAGACAGCCCATTTTACCATTCGGGAGGAGCTAGTGGGGCTCCTCATCAAGGCGCCGAGGGGTTGGTGAGTGAGGACCTGGACCGGGTGAGCTTGGAAATAATGGCCCAATTTCTTGACGGTCCACACGATAGCCAACACCGTTTTTTCCACGGGGGAGTACCGGAGTTCCGCTTCCCTGAGGGTCTTGCTAACATAGAAGATGGAATGTTGGATGCCATCCTCTTCCCGGATGAGTACTGAGCTGATGGCCGCCGGGCTAACACCCAAGTAAAGGTACAAGATCTCCCCCACCTTAGGTTTAGAGAGCACAGGGGGTGAAGATAAGTACCGTTTCAGCTCTTCGAAAGCCCCCTGGCATTCTGAAGTCCATTGGAAACCGGCGGTTTTCCTCATGATCTGGAAGAAGGGTAAGGACTTTTCCGCCGATTTTGATAAGAAGCGATTGAGGGCTGCCAGGCGACCCATCAATCATTGGACCTCCTTTACATTGCGTGGGGGTTCCATGTTGATGCTGGCCTGGATTTTCTCGGGGTTGGCCTCAATACCCCTTCGGCTCACCATGTAGCCCAAGAATTTGCCCCCCTGAACGCCGAAGGTACACTTCTCTGGGTTCAGCCGAAGGCTAAACTTCTGCATGATGGCGAAGATCTCCCTCAGGTTGTCAGCATGGCTAGCTGACTGCTTGCTCTTGACGATCATGTCGTGAACATACACCTCCATGGTGCGCCCTAGGACAGCTTGGAATACCCTGGCCACCATCCGAGTATAGGTGGCCCCTGAGTTTTTCAGGCCGAATGCCATGACAAGGTAGCAGAAGATGCCCTCGGGAGTCATGAAGGCTGTTTTTTCAGCGTCCTCCTCATGCATGTATATTTGATGATATTCGCGGAATGCGTCGAGGAATGACATGATTTCACACCCCGCGGTTTCATCCACAAGCTAGTCAATATTTGGCAAAGGAAAGGGGTCCATGGGACACGCCTTGTTGAGATCCGTGTAGTCCACGCACATGCGGAATGAGGACGGTTTCTGTGCGAGGACTACGTTTGCCAGCCATGAGGGGTACTTCACCTCCTTGATGTGCTTGATAGAGAGGAGCATGGCGACCTCCTTCTTCACAAATTCCCTCCTCTCGGCCGAGAGGGGTCTCCTCCGCTGCTGTACTGGTTTGGCCGAAGGGTCCACCGAGAGGCGGTGGGTGATGACCCTTCGGCTGATCCCCGGCATGTCCTCCGGCCCCCATGCAAAAACAATGGAGTAGGCGCGGAGGGCGCTGATGATGCCGGTCTTCAGGTCTTCGGGGAGCTTGGCTCCAATCTTCACGACTCTCTCCGGTTTGGCCGGATCGAGCGCGAAGTCTTCTACCTCCTCGGCTGGTTCAGCCCTCGGCCTCCTTTCTTCCGCTTCCACAGTTCCGGTGATGGTGTCAACGCGGAACTCCGTCTTGCTAACCTTCTTTGTCACTTGAAGGTAGCAAGCGCGGGCAAGCTTTTGGTTCCCCCTCGAGTAACCTATTCCCCCCTCGGCTGGGAACTTGAGGCAGAGGTGCCTCATGGAGATGACGGCTTCGAGATCCTCGAGGGCGGGCCGACCGAGGATGATGTTGTGGGCGCAGTCGATGTTGACGACGACGAACTCCACCTCGAGCTTGGCTCTATGGAGGCCGTCGCCGAAGATTACCGGGAGGGTTATGACCCCCTCGGAATCAATGGTGTCGCTGGTGAAGCCGGCAAGAGGGGTCTTGATGGGCCGAAGGGACCCCTCTCCAGATGCAACTCTCTGAAGGTGCTGAGGTACATTACATTGACGGAGCTGCCCGTGTCAATGTAAGTTCTGTGAATAATAGTGTCGTTGATCTCTGTGCGGATGACGAGGGCATCCCTGTGTGGGGAGGATACTGGGGGAGATCAGCGTTAGTGAAGATAACGGGATCCTCCCTCAACCGCTTTACTGGGGGCATATGAGTGACTTCCCCCACGTAAAGTGACTGAGCCCACTTCTTTCGCTGACTTGTAGAGTCACCCCCGGTATTGCCCCCCGTGATCATGAGGATGTGGCCCTTCTTTTCTTGGTACCGGGGGTACTCCTCCTCCTCTTCTTCCAGGTTCCAAATCTCCCTCTTTTTGCCGAGGGGGATGGTGTTGGGGTTGACCCACGCGTTTGCTCTCGCAGTTTGCCCTCGGGGTGGCCCCTGATGAGGGGGGGCCTTGTTGCTGAGGGCCCTGGATAAACTGGGACAGATGGCCCGCTTGTATCAATCTTTCAATGGCCGTCTTCAGCTGATGGCAGTCATCGGTCATGTGCCCGTGGTACCGGTGGAAGCGACAGTAGGGGTAGTTCGGATTGATGGCAAATACCTCCGGGGGTGCGCGTGAATCTCGCTCCACCAGGCCCCTCTCCTCAGCAAAATCAAGAATAACGCTGACGGGGTGCGTCAATGGTGTCCGAGGGTGCTCCAGGAGGACAGGCTGTGCCCAAGCCCTCGGGTTCCCCTTGTAGCCTCCCCCGGGCTTGGCTTGGCCATGCCGGGGGCGATCACCGGAGGGGGCAGAATCCTTGGGATGATTGCGGGGAGCCCCCGGCCCCCGGTTACCTCTGTCGTCTGGCCGAGGGCGCTGCTGATCCGGG
Organism: Cuscuta europaea; assembly: GCA_945859875.1. Lineage (NCBI taxonomy): Eukaryota > Viridiplantae > Streptophyta > Magnoliopsida > Solanales > Convolvulaceae > Cuscuta > Cuscuta europaea. Next base: position 2,343,940 of record CAMAPE010000011.1, on the reverse strand, counting down.
ATGTGATGGCATTTCTCCACCTCCTCGGCTTCAGCGTACCGGTCCCCCCGCTGTAGGGCCCGTATGTAATCGCGGGGAGGCTCGATGATGAGGCTCCTTGAGAAGTTCCCAGGGCGGAGTACTGTTTGTAGGAGGTCCAGGAGGGTCCCGTCGTCAGCGCCATCCACTTTATAAGCCTCCGTTCTCCAGCGCTCCAGGAAGTCCCGAAGGGTCTCTTCCTTCCTCTGCCTCACTGTTAGCAAGTGGGAGAAGTGTTTTCTTGTGCGGCGCCTTCCCGAAAATTGCGTCAAGAATCGTTGGGCGAGTTCTTGCCATGAATCAATGTAGCCCTCGGGCAATCGATTGAACCATTCGTACGTCGGCCCCTCTAATGTGGAGAGGAACCAGCGGCACAAATATTCATCTGATGCCCCCACCATCATCATACTGTTTTGATACCTGCTGTAGTGCTCTTGGGGGTCAGTCTTTCCGTCGTAGGGCTTGATGAGCTGCCCTTGGTATTTTTCCGGGATCCGGGCCGCCAATACCCTTGGGGTAAACGGCGTCCGGGTCCGGAGCTGTATGGTGGGTTCCCCGGAGCCCTCAACTATCTTCTTCTGCATTTCTTCCATCTTGGCCATCATCGCCTCATACTTAAGGTCTGTATGAGGGACAGAAGTGGTGGCTTGGGCTTTGATGGCCTCCATCTCGTCAAGCCGGCGTTGGAGGGCCGCAATGATTTCGTCCCGGGGGTCCTTCGGGAGGGCCTCCGCCCCCTGCGAATGGACCCGGGCCGAGTGGGCCTGATTGATTTGGTGGCGGGCGTCGTTGGTTAGGAGAGGTGCCTTGCCTTTGTCCTGAGGGGGACGCCTTTCACTGGCCCTGGAGACGGATCCTCCACTTTCCTGAGGCCTCTGGAACGCCTTCCCCCCGAGGCGGTCTTGGACCCCTTGGCGGTCTTGCGCCCCTCCGAGTCTCTCGAGGGCGGAGGTCCGGAGCTGTTCTTTGTTCACGTTGTGGCTGTCCCGGGACTGGACTTCCTGGGAGGCCGTATCTTGGGCCACGACCCCCTCGGAGTTCCCCATCCGGAGGACCAGGTTACCAAGGGGTCGTGGATGAGGGGGAGGCATAATATTTTCCCCGACCTGAGGTTGGAGGGGAACCAAAGTGCCGAAGGCACCCGGGTTCTGGGTGAGCGTCTGGATGAAGGCGGAGAGCGCCGATTGCACGTCGATTGTGATGACCGGAGGGCTAATTTGATTCTCGCTCCGGTCCTTCTTCTTGGCCTCGATGCCGAGGCGGGCATCGGGGGCATTTTGTTGAATCTGCTGGCGTAGGTCGACAGCCGTCTGGTCCAACCCGGTGATGACGCCGCACCCAGGAGCCCTGTTAGAGGCTTCGGGGACGTCGACCTCGCCGAGGGCCAGGTTCCTGTCCTCTACATTCTTGGAGTTGGCACAAGTTGTTCTCACCATTTTAGCTAGGTGTTTTGTGTTTGGTCGAGGGGGAGGGTTTCTTACTTGATTGTTCGAGCTCTCAACGAGAGCACCAAATGATGGATAGTCTACCCGGGGGTAGCTTATCCGAGGGGTTATTACGGGGAATAACAGGAGAGAAGTCAGAGCAAATGAGTATAGAGAGAGAGAGAGAGAAAGTATATTAGGAACTATTCAGTGTTTTCAGCGTGTTGTGTCTTGTGACTTTGTTACAAATGGGGAAATGGGGTGCTATTTATAGTAGTAATAAATGCCAGACACGGACACGTGTCAAGCACCCATTGGTCGGGGGGGTCACCTCAACTGGTTGGCGCTGACAACCGCATGTGGCCGCTTTAATGCGGCTGTTGGATGTGACGTCGTACTGGGTACGATGATCTATACGCATATGGAGCGGATATTATGTCGGAAAAAGTGCCCTCGGCCGTAGAGGACTAGCCGAGGGCTTCGAGTACCGGGGGCCTCCTTAGTACCGAGGGCTCTAGGTGCCGAGGGCTACTGATTTTCGCCGTTTTCTCCCAGTAACCTTGTTTTCCTGTTTTGACCCTCCTGTGAGAATTAGAGCCTTCGGCCAGGGGGGCGAAGGCACCTCTGGTGCGCATTGTGGGCTGATTGGTACTCTGGGCGCTGTGATTTGGGCCTGTTGTGCTTTCTGGGCCTGTTGGGCCTTCATTGGAGTAGTAGGAGTGTGTGGGCAGGGGGTTCCCGGGCCATATATTCCATCAAGTAGCTTACTCAGAGATCATTAAAATTCAGGGGTTTTGGAACCCAAATGACACTTTTGTTTCTAATTTTATGTGGCATCCCCAATGTGCACGTAAGAGAATAAAGGGGGGTGATTACTCAGGCTGGTTTATTGTTATCTATGGAGGTCATACCTGATGAAGTATATTCCCATATACCCCAGGGGTATCATAATCACCGACACAAACATCACGGATCTATCCCGGAGTGCACAAAACTACTAAGTCCACAACTGGGAACTGACCCTGACCCTAACCACCGAGGTCGGGAACAAGCGTCAGGCAGCAAAACGACTAAGGGCCAGAAGGTCATCCAACCCCGACCTCGGCCCCCTGAGGTCGGGAAAGCGCCAGACTCAGGAATCAACCGAACTCGACAAGCTATGAGCCCGGCCTCGAATGCGCCAAGCTCGACACCAACTCTGACCTTGGGCGTCAACAAAGAGTCAACCAGCGTCAGCATCAAGCAGTCAGCAATCTCAAAGACGGAACCAAAGACAGAGGGTGAAACCTCCAACAATGAGACCGAGTCTCCAAACCATGATCTCAGTAGGCTCGGGACGTGATCAAGGCATCGTGGACTTAGACGAAATATATAAAGACAAATTACCCGAAGGAATATCGCCACGTCACTCCTAGTAGCACGCAGAAAGAATATTCGGGTAGCAGTTTGTTGGAACGGCTTCAATCAACCAGCTGTTCTAGACTATCTCTCCAATCACCTTTACACGTGGCTGCACTCCATCGAGTTAGACTGTTAGTTTGTTAGCATAGACAGGACACGCGTCCTCTCCTTATTAGTTCAACATCTGTTTACTTGGGCACCAAGCATTGCTTTTTCAGTATAAGTATCTCCTTCCAGCTTGTGGAAAGGGATCACAATTCATATTCTCTAGTTGTTACTCTGCAAAAATATCTACCTGTACTTTCTGGTCAGTTCTCTCTCATTTTACTTGGAATCCGACAACCCCCCGGTCCGGCGATTCATCAATACCTACATTACTAGAAGGACTTTATGGAGTGCCTTATCAAACTTATCCTCTTCTATTGTTGAGTAATGGATGGTGGGAGGGGACTTCAATGCCATTGCAAATCATAGGGAGCACAAATCGAATTATGTCTCCAACCTGACAATACGCTCGTCATCTTCCTTGCTGAACCGTCGAAAATGCAGGTTACGAAGAAGGAGATTGAAACCTTACCTTGACAATAGCAGGCAGTTCGCCGATGGATGTAGCTCAGTTGGCGGCATCTAGCAGTGGTCTGACGAGCTCCGGTAGTTCCTCCTTCTTTGTTTTTCCGGCATGGGGAACAATCCAGCAATTACTTTGGAAAGCCTTTTCTCCCTCCGGTGATGATTGACTCCCTCTTAGTCTCTATTTCCAGCTTCTCCCCCCAACCGGCCGAAGGTTTGAAGGTGTTATTAGTTATGGTTTTCTAGGTGTGGCGTGAGATTGAGGGTGGCATATATGTGTATTTGTATACGCACTTGCTTGTTCATTCTGTGATGGTGCGGCCAGTTCGGCTGTATTTATACTAGGAGGTTGAAGGTTCTGGCTACGACCAACACATGTAGGTGTACATAATCATATATCTCGATCCGACGTTATAAGATTGGCTTCAACATATGCATGTGCGTGAATGTGTATTTCCTTGTTCGTATATGCAGGTGCATTGTGTATGCACGTGGGGTTTGGTCCCTTGAAAGGTCAACTCTTGTTTGATACATTGCATATATAAAATAGCTGCAACACGTATGTATTTCTATTATTATTATTATTATTGTTATTGTTATTGTTTTTTTTGAATAAATAACTTTATTAATGTAAATCATTCTTCAAAAATAGAATAATGTTATCAGGTGGGACCCCCACCCAAGTATAATCAGACTCTGAAATGGCTTGCCTAGCCAAAGAATGGGCAACCCTATTCACTGATCGCTTCGCAAAATGGACATCTACATTAGCAAAATCTGCCATAATATGTCTAATTTATGTGTAAATGTTGTCTTCATAAGATATACCATCAGAGTATTTGATCCCGTTGACAACCGAGAGAGCATCTGATTCCACAATAAGTTCTTGCCATCCGTTTTGCGCCGCCCATAACAAAGTTTCACGAACCCGCTAACGCTTCCGTTAAGCTCACTGTATACCTTCCCCGTTCCATAGTTCGCATGGCAGCAATGAACCGACCCTCGTTGTCCCTGGCAACCATCCCAAGCCCCATCCACTCCCCATTCACCTGTATTGCAGCATCTACATTTATTTTAATGGCTCCCACCCTTGGCGGTTTCCACTAATCAGCAACACCCTCCACTTTCCTCGCCTGAAATTGAGGATGAGTCTGCCGCCATCCTGAGAGCATGGTTTCAACGCACGCCACAACTCCCCTCCAGGTGGATAATCTATTCCTCCAAACATTATCGTTCCTTGCCTTCCATAAACTCCAACATAACGCCACAAAGTGACTGAACTCTGAACTGGAACATCTGCTACTAACCGCATCAGCCCATTCCGTGACACTTAGAGCCCCCACTTGAATAAAGATATTCTGTTGACTTCGCCAAATTTCTTTCGCTAACGGGCAGTCGCGCAACACATGCATAGTGTCCTCCCTGTTCACGCCGCAAGTACTACAAATTGGCCAGACCGGAACACGACGATGTAGAAGTCTTTCTTTGGATGGTAAGCAGTCCGTGCATACCTGCCAGAAAAAAACTTCATTTTTGGTGGAATATCCAGCTTCCACACACGCGCCCAAGCCCGAGTGATCAAAGTTCCTTTTGATAACATTTTGTAACAACTCCGAACCGAGTATCTTCCTTTTCTGTCATCAGCCCATATCACTTCATCCACTCCTCGGACACCTTTTAACGGAATAGTAGAGATAGCTTCACGGTCCTCAACATTAAGCAAATCCCGCAAAATATCCCACTCTCAGCTGTTGCCATCCATCGTCATTAAAGAATTAACGGTAATATCCTCTAGTTCGCTAACAATCTCCCCGGCCGGTCCCCCCCAATGCCCTCTGGATCCACTTATCCTTCCATACACGAATAGAGGAACCATCCCCCACCCTGTACAAGACTCCTTCCCGAACTGCAGGGATTGCTGCGGCTATACTCCTCCAGATAAGGGACGGGTTGCTTCCCAAACCTGCCTCGAGCACGCCTCCCGTTGGGTAATACCGATCCTTCAGGACCCTACTGACTAGTGTTCCCGGTTGTTTGAAGAGCCTCCACACCTGTTTGCCCAACATGGCGATATTGAAATCCCTAAGCTTCTGAAACCCCATCCCTCCAGAGCTCTTCGGTGTGCATAAATCTGCCCAATTGCGCCACCTTATCCCTTTTCCTTTGAAAGCATGTCCCCGCCACCAAAACGCATTCATCACCCGCTCTATCTCCTCACATAGTTCAGCCGGTAGAAGGAACACATTCATCGCATATTGTGGCATTGCTTGCAGTACTGTTTTCAACAAAATCTCCCTCCCCGCTTTTGATAAAAAAATGACTATTCCAACTTTGAATTCTTTGAATGACTTTCTCCTTGATATAACCAAAAAACTCCTTCTTATTGCGCCCCACCAGTGATGGTAATCCCAAATATTTGCCTCCACCTCTATCCTCTTTAACTCCAAGAAGGTTGCACAAATAGTCTTTGTCGTCCCACGCCACATTAGCACTGAATCTAGCACTTGACTTATCATAATTCACTAGCTGTCCGGAGCCTCCCGAATAATTATCTAACATTCCTTTTATGAATAAACAGTCCACTTCGTTTGCCCTGAAAAAAAAAAGAAAACTATCATCTACAAATAAAAGATGAGTTAGAGCCGGCGCACCCCGAGCTATCCGAATTCCTTGCAGATGCCTATCTGGCTCACCTTTCCGAATGAGGGCACTCAAAGCCTCCGCAACTATAATAAACAAATATGGCGAGAGTGGGTCCCCCTGTCTGATTCCTCGTGTAGGTATTATAGGCCCCAATATCTCATTATTGACCTAAATATTATACCTGACCGTTGCCACACATTGCAGAATTAAGTTAATCCATCGATGGTGAAAACCCAGCCTTTGCATAATGACCTACAAAAATCTCCATTCTACTCTATCATAGGCCTTGCTCATATCAAGTTTCAGCGCCACGTACCCTTCTTTACCTTGAGTTTTCCTCTTAATAAAATGTTGGACCTCAAAAGCTATAACAATATTATCCACAATCGATCTACCTGGTATGAAAGCACTTTGGGCTTCTGTAATAATTGGGTCAAGTAGTTTCTTCATGCGATTTGCCAATAGTTTAGCAAAAAAATTATAAGCAACATTACATAGGGATATCGGTCTCCAATCCCCAATGGATTGAGGCTTTTCCTTTTTTGGGATAAAAACGATGGTAGTATCATTACACCCCTCAAGCAGCTGACCTGTGTTAAATGCATGAATACAGAACTGTACTACTGACTGCCCCACTACATCCCAGAAAGATGGGAAGAAACCCGGATTCAAACCGTCCGGTTGTGGTGCTTTGTCGGGATGCATGCTAAAAGCAGCCCTTTTGACCTCATCCACAGACATTTCCTGCAATAATAAAGCATTCTGCCTATCCCTTACCATGCTGCGGAGACTGCCAACCTGCTGTAGCGGGACATCCTCCCCTTTTTTGAACAAACCCTCAAAGTAATTCATGACTAGTTTCTGCAATTCACTTTGCTCGGTAATCCACTCCCCGGAGTCTGACCGAAGTCCCTTCATCAAGTTCCGTTTTCGTCTTTGTTTTACGGAGTTGTGAAAAAACTTCGTATTTATATCTCCTTGTTGTAGCCAAAACTCTTTAGCCCGTTGTCTCCAAAAATCATTTTGTTTTTCTAATAATAACAAATAGCACTCTTTTGTTTTAGCGAAAATAGCCAAACCTGCTGCATCCATACGCCCTCTTGTTTCCTCCATTTTCCTCTTGCAACCCTCTATCCTCCTTTGGAAGCCCCTGTGCAAATGTCTTCCCCACTTATCCAATTCCTCGCCACAGAATCGCAGCCTTTCATGAAGAGGCTGTTGGTGATTTTAGTATCACCAGGTTCATTTTAGTGTAATGGAATTTACAGATTACCAATGGAGTTCAAGTTTAATTTTAGACAAGTTAGGAGATGCGGAGCGCACACTTGTACGAAATTAAATTTAAACATGGTTCGATTAAATGGCGGGGGTCAAGGGGGCAGCGCCCCCTTGCGGGGTCCAAGGGGCAGCGCCCCTGGCGGGGGTCTCGCTGCCTGGAAATTTATTTTCGGATAAACATGTCCATATTAATTATTTAATAGAATGACTTTCTGTTAGAGTAAAACTCTAACTGATTGGCCTTATCTCTTTGGTAATCAGAAGAATTCGAGTTCTACTAAAACTGCTAGTTCGTGGTCTATATATTGGTGCCTCAGTTTTAGACTGTCTCTTAGAGTGATTATCCCCATAATCTAAATTTCGTGTAACCCAGGCATAGGGTCGAAATATTAGATTCGGAAAGTGATCACACGATACTCTGAGAAATCCGCCAGATTTTCTAAAACAGTTTCCCAACTCCCCACGATTAACAATCGAATCTAATAGTTTTTCTTGTTTCGGAAAATCATGGTTGAATCTGTAAAAGAGATGACTTCCAAATTCGACAAGTTGGAGAAATTCCAAGGAGTTGATTTCCGTCGCTGGCAAAAGAAGATGCACTTTCTGTTGACCACACTGAAGGTGGTTTACGTTCTGAGTACGCCTATGCCAGAGTATCACGAAGATGAAACTATTGAGCAGTCAAGGCGTCATTCCAAGTGGGAAAACGATGACTACATTTGCAGGGGCCATATTCTAAACGGTATGTCTGATACTTTATTTGATATTTACCAAAACGTGGAGAGTGCGAAGGAATTGTGGAATTCACTTGAGTCCAAGTATATGGCTGAGGATGCTTCTAGTAAGAAGTTCCTTGTTAGTGATTTTTATCACTATAAGATGATGGACTCAAGGCCTGTTATGGAACAATACAATGAAATTCTTCGCATTCTGGGCCAACTCACTCAACATAATATGAAGATGGATGAGTGCGTCGCAGTAGCGATGATAATTGAAAAATTACCACCAGCATGGAAGGATTACAAGCGTGATCTGAAACATGGGAATGAAGAGTTGTCTCTATTACAACTCGGTAGTCACATACAGATTGAGGAATCACTCCGCATTCAAGAAGGTGACAAAAATAAGGCAAAGCCTGATGTTGGACAGCCTACTGTCCACATGGTTGAAGTAAACAAAAACAATCAAAATCACAAGGGAAAAGGCATCAAACGCAAGAATGATAGCCGAGACAAACCAAATAAGAATCCTAAGGATCTGGTTTGTTGGAGATGTCAAAAGACGGGTCATGTTAAGCGTGATTGTCGGGTGAATCTCAATAAGAACAATGCTGCAAATAGTGGTGGAGGAAACAGTGGTGGTGGAAACAGTGGGTCTAAGGACTCTACTGCATCTAGAGGAGGTCAGAATCTTTCTAACCCTCTTTATAATTCTACTCAGAATTATTGTTCACTAATTCCTGGTTCTTTTTATGTACAGGATGATGACCGTACATGGTGGGTTGACTCGGGTGCCACAAGTCATATGTGTAAAGATCGTCGATGGTTCGAGAAATTGACACCAGTTGATGATGGTTCCACGGTGATGATGGGTGATAAGTCGAGTCAACCAATTTGTGGCTTTGGAGTTGTTAGTCTTACGTTTACTTCGGGAAAAACAATAAAGTTGTCTGATGTTTTATTTGTTCCTAGGCTTAGTAAGAACCTTGTTAGTGGTGGTTGTTTAAATTCTGATGGCTTTAAGCAAGTCTTTGAATCGGATAAATTTATTTTATCTCGATTTGGCACGTTTGTTGGTTTTGGTTATTTTACTAATCGTATGTTCTGCTTGAATTTGGTTGATACTTTATCTTCTGTTGGAAATTCTGTGTTTGTATCATCTGCATCATTTACTTCTTCAATTGATAATGCCATGCTATGGCATGCTCGTTTAGGTCACGTTAATTTTAGAAGAATGCACGAAATGTCAAAAGATGAATCAATTCCTGCCTTTGATATTAATACAGAAAAATGTAAAACTTGCATGTTGACCAAAATCACAAGACAACCTTTTCAAAATATTAATCGAAATTCTGGAATTTTGGAATTGATTCATAGCGATCTTTGTGATTTTCATTCAACTCCCTCACTTGGCAACAAAAATTATGTCGTAACTTTTATTGATGATTCAACTCGGTTTTGCTATGTGTATTTGTTGCATTCTAAGGATGAAGCCTTACAAAAATTCAAAATATACAAAACCGAGGTGGAATTGCAATTAAGCAATCCGGTTAAATGTCTTAGAACTGATCGGGGAGGGGAATATATGGATACCCAATATTTCCAATCAGTTGGTATCATCCATGAGACCACGACACCATATACACCACAACAGAATGGTGTTGCCGAAAGGAAAAATCGAGTTTTAAAAGAAATGGTCAACTCGATGTTGTCTTACTCAGGCTTGAGTAAGGGTTTTTGGGGGGTGGCAATGCTTACCGCATGTTATGTCTTGAATAGGGTTCCAAATAAAAGGAACAAGAAAACCCCATATGAATTATGGTTCAAAAAGTCTCCAAATTTGAGTTACCTCAGAATTTGGGGCTGTCGGGCAGTTGTCAAACTAACCAATACCAAAATAAATACTTTGGGAGAAAGGGGAATTGACTGCATTTTCATAGGATATGCTGAAAATTCCGAGGCATATAGGTTCTATGTTATAGATCCTAATAATTCGGTTTCTGTACATACCGTGATTGAGTCGCGAGATGCGATTTTTGATGAAATGCGTTTTTCATCAATCCCAAGGCCTAAGGATCTGATTTCTAACAGTAATGAAGGAAAAATTTCAGAAACTTTAGAAGGTATATCAGATCCGGAACCCCAAGAGGTCAGGAGGAGCAAACGGGCTCGAATTGCTAAAAATTTTGGCTCCGATTTCCAGCTGTATTTGGTGGAAGGATCAAGGGATGAGGTTGGATTTCAATACTCGTATTGTTACAGTATTGAAGGAGATCCAAAGACCTTTAAAGAGGCCATGGAATCCCGAGATGTGACCTTTTGGAAAGAGGCAATTGATGATGAATTATCATCAATTTTAGAAAACAATACATGGGTGCTATGTGATTTGCCACCAGGTTCTAAACCTTTGGGTTGCAAATGGATCTTCAAAAAGAAGATGAAGGTAGATGGAACTATAAATAAGTTCAAAGCACGTTCGGTAATACAAGGGTTTAAACAAAAACCAGGTATTGATTATTTTGACACATATGCACCAGTGGCCCGGATATCTACCATTAGATTGTTGGTTGCTTTGGCAGCCATCCACAATCTGGTTGTCCATCAAATGGATGTCAAAACAGCCTTCTTAAATGGAGAGCTTGATGAGGAAATTTACATGAACCAACCAGAAGGTTTTGTTATGCCCGGTAATGAGCATAAAGTGTGTAAGCTTGTCAAATCTTTGTATGGTCTGAAACAAGCACCAAAACAATGGCATCAAAAGTTTGATGAAGTTATTTTATCAAGTGGTTTTAAGCTAAACCAATCTGATAAATGTGTTTACAGTCGGTTTGATTCAACCGGGTGTGGTGTGATAATTTGTCTATATGTTGATGACATGCTGATTTTTGGCACTGATCAACTTCAAGTTGATGAAACGAAAAGTTTATTGTCATCAAGGTTTTCCATGAAAGATATGGGGAGGCTGATGTAATCCTTGGTATTAGGATTAAGCGGTTGAACAAAGGAATTGCTATGACGCAAGCACACTATGTTGAGAAAATTCTCAATAAATTTAATTATAGTGAATGTTCTCCCGTGAGTACTCCCATGGACCCTAGTGTCAAATTAATGCCAAACAAAGGTAAGGCAATATCACAATTAGAATACTCTCAAGCTATAGGATGCTTGATGTATGCCATGACAAGCACTCGTCCGGATATCGCCTACACGGTTGGGAGGTTGAGTCGGTATACTAGCAATCCTAGTACTCAACATTGGCAAGCAATTCAGAGAGTATTCAAATACTTAAAAGGAACCATGGATTATGGAATATGTTATCTTGGATATCCCTCGGTTCTAGAAGGATATACTGATGCAAGATGGATAAATCACCTAGAAGATCATTCTTCTACAAGTGGTTGGGTATTCTTGCTTGGGGGAGGTGCCATTTCTTGGGCCTCTAAGAAGCAAACTTGCATTACAAATTCAACAATGGAGTCTAAATTTGTTGCTTTAGCTGCTGCCGGTAAAGAGGCAGAATGGCTAAGGGATTTGGTTTTTGAGATTCCATTATGGACAAAGCCAATTGCACCCATTTCTATTCGTTGTGATAGTGCTGCCACGTTGGCTAAGGCCTATAGCCAAGTGTATAATGGGAAGTCTAGACACTTAGGTGTTAGACACAGTATGATTAGGGACTTAATCATGAAGGGTGTAATTTCTGTTGAGTATGTGAAATCACAACAGAATTTGGCGGATCATTTAACTAAAGGTCTGGCCAGGGACTTAGTGCACAAGTCTGTGATTGGGATGGGTTTAAAGTAGACCTGCACAATTCCGGGCCAGCCCGCCCGGCCAGCCCGGCCCGCCCATATAAATGGGCGGGTTTGGACACATGTTTTAGCTCACCGGCCTGGCCCCGGCCCGGCCCGTTTAAAATATGGGCGGGCTTGGGTTGTAATATAGGCCCGGTCGGGCCTAAAAGCCCGGCCCGTAAACATATTATATTATATATATTATTCTATATATAATTATACATTATATGACTATACGTATAAAACTTAAAATAGTTGGAAGTATAATTTCATTACCATGACATTATTCACAAGTGTCATTATTTTCCATTATTTTCATTATCTCAATGTTTTTACTTGGTTTATAAATAATATTTGGTTTTCATTATTTGATATTTATTGGCATTTGGCAGAGCAGTCTGGGAGATCAATTACTTTCTGGTGAAATGAAGGAGTGTCGAGAAGTTCTTGGAATCTTGGGATACCAATTACCTTTTGTGTTCTACTATTTAAATTTGAACTGTAATGATATACATTTGTTAAGTCTTTTTGGAGATACTCTTGACTATTTCCGTTGCACATTGTGAATCTGTGATTGTGCTTTTAATTATGGAATATGAATGCTTATTTGGAATTTGGATGCTTTTTATTTTCCAGAATCGTTTTGTGTTTCGCATTTAAACGTATTCTTGTGTTCAAAATGTGTTGTGAGTACATTAATTATTTAATTGCATTTAAAATGTTGTGATGTTATTTTATAAATATTTTCATTTTTTAACAAAGTTGACAAAAGGATATTTTCCGGGCCCAAAAGCCCGGTGGGCAGCCCGGCCCGCTCTCATGGGCGGGCTTGGACATATGAGGAGGCCCGTTTTACCGGGCCGGGCCGGGCCCGCCCACTACAAGTGGGCAGATTTTTTAGAATAAGCCCGGCCCGAGCCCGTGTTTGTGCAGGTCTAGTTTAAAGTCCATTTAATTCCATAATGATGAGACACCCAATTCCCCTCTAATATAATATTAGAGGTTGAATTCAATGAGGAAAGCTCATACTTAAGGAATGGAACACATGCATTTTGTCATCACAGGTTAGTGTGTTCGGACCTGTAGTAAAAGGGTTGAATATATATTCTTAATAATTCCTTTGTTAAAATGTAAGCAGGTACATGATTAAAGGAATCACCTATATGATCGTGAAGTGTAGCCGCACTTCGAAAAGTTGGGACTTGACTTTTATACGATTATGAATGGATTGGGACACTCGACTTAATAATAGTGTCAAAGTTTTGAACTACTTGTTTATTTGAACTTATGTGTATGTTATCTTCATGTATTCAAATGGGTTGAAGGGTTCAATTCTTAGAACACCCTGATTCTCGAGTATTTGGAATGTGTAATGTACTAATATGAAAATTCAATCGTTTCGATATTTTCATGTATGCATAAGTTTGGTTGTCTCTTATTCTTGTTTATGTAGATTCATGGTTACACTAAAATGGGGGAGGATTGTTGGTGATTTTAGTATCACCATGTTCATTTTGGTGTAATAGAATTTACAGATTACCAATGGAGTTCAAGTTTAATTTTAGACAAGTTAGGAGGTGCGGAGCGCACACTTGTACGAAATTAAATTTAAACTTGGTTCGATTAAATGGCGGGGGTCAAGGGGGCAGCGCCCCCTTGCGGGGTCCAAGGGGCAGCGCCCCTGGTGGGGTCCAAGGGGCAGCGCCCCTGGCGGGGGTCTCGCTGCCTGGAAATTTATTTTCGGATAAACATGTCCATATTAATTATTTAATAGAATGACTTTCTGTTAGAGTAAAACTCTAACTGATTGGCCTTATCTCTTTGGTAATCAGAAGAATTCGAGTTCTACTAAAACTGCTAGTTCGTGGTCTATATATTGGTGCCTCAGTTTTAGACTGTCTCTTAGAGTGATTATCCCCATAATCTAAATTTCGTATAACCCAGGCATAGGGTCGAAATATTAGATTCGGAAAGTGATCACACGATACTCTGAGAAATCCGCCAGATTTTCTAAAACAGTTTCCCAACTCCCCAGGATTAACAGAGGCTGATAATCACACCTACCCCAAGCTTTTTCCACTATGCTGCGA